>VRLP01004757.1:0-17500 GCA_009660295.1 Lophius piscatorius
TTAGTGATGATGAGACTGGTTAGAGATGATGGGACTGGTTAGTGATGATGAGACTGGTTAGAGATGATGGGACTGGTTAGTGATGATGAGACTGGTTAGAGATGATGGGACTGGTTAGTGATGATCAGACTGGTTATAAATGATAGATTGGTTACAGACAAATGTTTAGACTGGTTAGACATAAACAGACTGATTAGAGGCAGATGTTCAGACTAGTTACAGTTAATCAGACCGGTTAGAAAATATGATGGGACTAGCTAGTGATGTTCAAGCTGGTTATAGATATATGAAGAGACTGGTTAGTGATGATCAGGCTGGTTATAGATGATGACACTGGTTAGTGATGATCTGGCTGGTTAGAGATAGATGAAGAGACTGGTTACTGATGATCAGGCTGGTTATAGATGATGACACTGGTTAGTGATGATGAAGCTGGTTAAAGGTAGATGATAAGACTGGTTAGTGAAGATCAGGCTGGTTAGAAACAAGTATTTGGACTGGTTAGACATAATCAGACTAGTTAAAGCTAATCTGGCTGGTTAGATATGAATATGATAGCACTGGCATGACATACATGACATATATGATAATAATAATAATAATAATAATAATAATAATAATAATAATAATGATAACAATAATAATGATAATAATAATAATTATTATTATTAATTATTAATTATTAATATATTTTCTATTATAATAATAATAATAATGGTAATTATAATAATAATAATGATTGTAATAATAATAAATATAGTAATAATAATTATGTTAATAATATTGATGATTATAATATTAATAATAATGATTGTAATAATAATAAATATAGTTAAAATAGTAATAATAATAGTGATTATAATAATAATAATTATTATAATGATGATACTAATAATAATAATAATAATAATAATGATTGTAATAATAATAATGATAAAAAATAACATTGATAATAATTATAATGATGATCATAATATTAATAATAATAATAATAATGATGATGAATATAATAATGATAATAATAGTAATAATAATAGTCAAACCTGTAACCCTAACCTGATTGTAATGTTCTCCACTCACAGAGAAGGTCAGAGAGAATCGTCTTCAAACACAATTAAAAACATTCCAGACTGGGGGCGGATCTAATTGGAAGCCGTTCTAGGGGTCAGGGGCGGATACTGCAAAGCGTCCATCACTCCGGGTTTAAACCCAGCTTGAGGCCCGTTCAGGAGTGGCTGATTCGTTGCCCTCAGGGTTCTGGATGGAGTCTGAACATGGAGATGATCAGCTGAGGCGCCAATCCCCATTAAGAGCTTTAAAAACCAGGAAGGGGAGGGGAAGCATTACAGGTGTATCAGGGTCCCTCTCTTTATTTCCAGTCAGGATGTGGGCGACAGCATTCTGAAGGAGCTGCCGGCGCTGAATGGATGCCTGATCTAAGCCCGCATACAAAGAAGTCCAATAGTCAAGGCCAGACATTATAAATGCATGGATCCACCACTCTAAATCCTTTCTTCGGGAGATGTGCCTCGCCTCGACCGTAAGTGTCGTCTGAAAGAACACGACTCAAAACATGTACAAAATAAACATCAGGCCTCTTAACGGAGGGAATATTAGCAGCTAGAGGGAGGAGAGGGGAGGGTGGAGGTTGGAGGGTGGAGGGTTCCCACATCCATCAGTTCACACTGTGCATCCAAACACCACCACCTCTAGTTTTCAACGAAAGGGAGGCAGGAGGAACGGTGAGGACAGGAGTGGAGGTGAATAAGGGGCAGGAGTATAAGTGTTCAGAGCAAGTGAGCGCAGGCAGGGTGGAGTGGCTGCTGTGTAAGGAGTTATCTGTGACAGAAGAGTAGCAGCGGGAGTGAAGGAACAGGTTTATGAGATGGTGGTGAGAGCAGCTCTGCTGGATGGTTTAGAGACGGAGGCTCTGAGTGAGGCGGAGCTGAAAATGTTCAGATCTTCTTTTGGAGTGATGAGGAAGGACAGGATTAGAAAGGTGACATCAAAGGAACAGCCCAGGTTAGATGCTTGGAGAAAAAGTCAGAGAGACCAGATTGAGATGGTTTGGACATGTGAAGAGGAGGGACAGTGGAGATGCTGGAGATGGAGCTGCCGGAGAAAAGGAGGAAGACCAAAGTGGAGGTTTCTGGATGTGGAGAGGACATGAAGTTGGTTGGTGTGACGAAGGAAGATGCAGAGGACAAGCAAAGATGGAAAAAGGTCATCCGGAGTGGCGACCTTTAAAGGAGCAGTCCAAAAAAGAAGAAGAAGAAGTTTGTACTTTTACTCGAGTAAAGGGTCTGAAAACGTGGTAGACCAGCGCTGCCACTGGGTCTCAGTGTCACGCTCTACGACACTTCATCCAACCGACTGAAAGGACTGGGGATCAAACCGTCAACCTCCTGAGTAGCAGACAGTTGCTCTAACCCCTGAACCGCAGCTGCAGAGGCGGAGCAAAGGCCCTGCGTTAATCCCCCCCCCCAAAAAAACCCTCTAAAGATTCCATTTGAAGTTTTAGACTAACGGTGAAACAAACGGAGGGATGTTGGTTTTTATTCTGAGCTCTCTCCGCGCTCGCTCCGGATTTTTTATTATTGTCTTCCCTCGGCTCTCCCTGGAAGTGTGTGGCGTGTTTTCAGAGCTCTGCTGCCACGTAAAGCATATTTCAGCCTCTAAATGTGGTTCTCATTACGCAGCCGAGCATTTAGCCAAGTCTCGACGACTGCATCAGAGAGAGAGAGAGCGAGAGAGAGAGAGAGAGAGAGAGTCTCTCTCTCTCTCTCTCTCTCTCTCTCTCTCTCTCTCTCTCTCTCTCTCTGTGAAGGTTGGGATATATATATATATATGTCCCACAGCGCTCCCTCACATCCTCACACACAATGATGGAAAAGAAAATCACTTTTCCCTTTTCTGCCAATGTTTCCACTATTTTTTTTTTTCTTTCTGCGAATTCCAGCTGCAGTCCGCTGAAACCTCATATCTCGGGCCTCGCTGGCGCTCTGAGGCGGTCGGAGTCGTTTCCAACTGTATTTTAAAGTCTGCTGCCTTGTTTATGTGACGCTGTGTTACAAAAACACAGAGAGGTTGTTTTTTTTTGTTTTTTTTCCCTCCGTTGCATTTTTTTTTTTTAAAGGTCATAATCCAAATTTGTGGAACGACTGAAAACGCTGCGGCGTGAGCGCTGGACCATTAGTGACGGCGTAACCTTTCAGTATCCACAACCGCTGATCAGCAACTCAGCAGAGGCTGCAGCACGAACAGAACCAGAACAACTGGCATTGTTATATTCTTTTATTAGAATATTTTACGTCTTTCTTCTCTTTCAGCGGCGCCACGGCGAATCATCGGTTTTCACCCGTAGTCGCCGCCGGTACCGCTGCCGCCTGTCAAAGCCAGTGATGCCATTTGAGAAAACCAAAGCCCCATACTGATCCAGTTTGGTGTCCTGCGTTTTGATTTGACACAGGTTTCTTACGTCGGATGAACTTCCTGACACGACCCTCCCCCGTTAATCCGGGTTCTAGAAGTACGTTGACATGTGACCCCAACTAAAACCCGGCTGGGTTAGTTGTTGTTCTGTCCGTTCATGACTATTCTATTGGGTTAAAGGTCTCTGGGTCTGTGTTTGCTCATGAAAAGGCCTTTGAGGTCGGTTGTCGTGGTTTTAGATGCATCCTCTACAAATAATAGATTCATGGGCTTCACCTGGAAGGTGGAGGAGGGTGGAGTCTGTACGAGTGGAGGTTGCATGTTCTCTCCATGTGTGGGTGGGGGGTTCCTCACACAGTCCAAAAAACATACAGTACAAGTGAAACGGCGTCTCTTTATTTGTCGACCTTGCGATGAACTGGCAACTTGTGCGGCCCAATGTGGGCTGGAATGGGCTCCAGCCCCCTGCTGCGGTTCTGAACAGGATTAAGAGTTACAAATAAGAATAAGAAGAATAAGAATAGAGCACATGGTTACACTTTATTCCCCCTTTGGGCGAATTCACGTCTTTGGTTAAAGCAGATTCTTTCCAACAGAAGCTCCATGTTGAATTATCTGAAGAGGAAAGGTCAAAGGTGAAAACTGTGGTCAGAATCGGTGCATACCAGCTCGAGCCCTCGATGTTCTGAAGCCGTTGGCTTGAACTCATTTTGAGTCTCTATTTCTTACTGAAAAATGTGACTCAACCCGTTTATAATATGACCCGGTCTAAGAGTAAGGGGCCAAGGAGGGAGCCCTGGGGGACGCCACATGTCAAAGCGGCCAATGGAGGAGGAGGCGTTAATCGCGACTATTGAGAAAGACACATTCCATAAGTAGGATGTTCTTTTTTCATATTAAAGCATGTGAGGACTTAAAAAACATAATTATGTAACTTTATACAACCATAAAAGTTTAATAACGGTAAATTTGACGAAAACACGTTTTACCCAAAAGTCGAGCTAATCCAACATAAACTGACTATTTTCTGAGAAATACAAACTTTCACTGTTTGCTGCACAAATGTGTCATTTGATGGTAAATTTAGAGGTATTTAATTAATAAATACCCCCCAAAAATACATTTTTAAATGGAATTTATTTTTTTATTTTTTATCTTAGTTTGGACATTAAAGGGTTAAATAACTGGATCTAGTCACAAAAAAAATCATGGAGTGGAAGTCCTTCACGACTTAATCACAATCTTCTTGCAAACATGAAATTATTTAAAGGGAAAAATAAAGCCAAGCTGGGTATTTCATTTATTTTTTTGCGTGCACAAGGCTGCAGACATTAAAGGAGGCGAACAGACGGACTGATGTGATTCATTCCAACATGTCCTCAAACCAAGAACAGACCCATCAGATGGAAAAACACCAAAGGAACCTCCTGTTATCCGACAAAACAAACGGGTCCGGACGAGATGCAGGATTTGTGTGATTAAAAAAAAGAAAAGTTAAATAAGTAAATTAAAAAGAGTTTAAAGAGGTGTCGGTCCAGAAGGTTCTTGGGTGGGTGGTGGTTTTTTAAGAAATAGGAGAAACCAGGATTTGTTTAATTACCACAATAAGAACATTCTGGTGAGACGTCAAAGATTGCAGGAGTAGAAACTGTGAATATAGTTGGATCCGACTTTTGTTAGGAATGCAGAATTCTGTAGGTTCTGTCCGGATCTTCTTCTGTGAGGGAAGGATGGTTTCCAACATCACGCATTTCTGGTTCTGATATGTTTCTTTAACGCTTATTGTGATTCATTTTGCATGTCGGCTAGATATAAACAAGTATAAATATTTCCCGGTTTCAGTCCATCTGCGGACCCGGACCCCGTCTGTGAGGGGTTTGCGTGTTCCCCCTGAGTTTTCGTGGGTTCGCATCCTGGTTCTCCAGCTTCCTCCAACGCCTGAATCGGATGGAGGTGTGAATGAGGGAGAGGACGGTTCGTTGTCCCTCTTCACGGTGTACCCAGTCCCTCACACAGCGTCAGCTGGGACGGGCTCCAGCCCCCTCATGACCCCGACCCAGAATACGCAGCTACTTAGTTTAAAACCCACCGGCCGAATGTCGATTTTGAAAAGTGACGTCCGACATTTTAGAACAGCCCACTGAACTAAAACTCTCCTTGTCCACGCAGGGTAACCAGGACACGCCGACGCCCCCGGATCCATCCATGGCTCAGGCTTACTCATCAGCCCAGTTTGCCCCCCCTCCTCAGAACGGCATCTCTGCCGAGTTCACGGCTTCACACCCCCACCCACATCCGCATTCCCACGCGCACCCGCACCCAGCGCCGCCGCAGGACTACACCGGCATCCCGGCCTCCGTCAGCGAGCATCCGCTCAACATGTACCCGTCCTCACAGAACCACGGCGAGCAGAGCGGCTCAGACTCCGGCAGTCAGACGGTCACCGGCACAGCCACAGTAAGGAATCCTGGGAAAACCGGGGGGCTGGGTTTGGAGTTAATGATAAACTACATCCTGTCGTATGTTCATATTCTAGCTGTTCTACACGCATCGCGGTGAAAACGCTGAAATGTTCTGATTGTCACAAAAACCTTCCTTGAATTCTGACTTACATGGGAAATAGAAATCCTGCTTTCAAATGAATCCGGATCGGAATTCTGGGGTTCCTCACAAACAGGGTGGCTCACCTCAGGTCGGTCGAAGACGGATGCAGGAGTGGTGGTTGGTCGTGTTTTTAGATGAGCGGCAGCTGGGGGGAGTGACGGAATCCCGTCTGCATCTAGTAGATTGAACTGTTTCATCGGGTCAGGATTCTGTGACCCGATGAAACTGTCGTTGATGCTGTTGGAGAGTTGAGGTTAGCCTGTGTTGTCGGGTCCATCAGAGTTAGCCAATGCTGGTTCTGATGGAAAGGTTTCAGAACACATAGTGACATCATGGCATGCTGCGTGAGTGACCTCTGACCCCTGTCCACGGCTGAAAGCTCCTACAGAGGACCGTCAGCATCAAAACTGGACCACGGAGTGAAGAGAGGAGGTGTTCTGATGTATCGGGCTTTTCTTTAACATCATGACGACGGCCGGTTGCTGGTGTGTCGTTTACCTGGAGAACGGTCGGCACCAGGATGCATGATGGGAGTAAGTCATTCTGTTGGAGACAGGTTGACGCTTTGGACCATGTTCTGCTGGGAAACCTTGGGTCCTAACATTTATGTGGACGTTCCTTTGACTCATAGAACCAACCCAAACATTCCTGCAGACCATTGCTGTTTAAGTTTAACACAACCGGCTTGGATGTTGACGATAAACTGGACCCAACTAAAAAAAAACGTACAGCGTTATCGTGTTTGAGCTACGATCTAATGAAACGATGTCGTTCTTAACGCCACATATATGAGCAGATCTGTGCCGCCGCTGCTCCTCGTTTGTTCCCCGGATTTATTACTCAGCTCATTTCCCATAAATATTTATGACTCTGCTGACCCCGGTGAGTCGCGGAGGCGGGGGGGAATATCGGATAGTGATAACGTGTTCTCTCAAAGACTTCAAATAAAAAAAAATGAATGAATAAAAAGCTGCTTAGTTGTTCCTTTTTCCCTCCCAGCTCAGATTTAATTTAAATATTAGATATTTAATCTTTGTAGGGCTCCACAGACAACTTTTAAAAAAAGGACTTAAAACTTTCATTTTTAGCAGAAACTATAACTTTTAATTAACATTTTTTGGAGATATTTTTATATAATTATTATTAAATTTTTTATTTAAAGCGCGTTATCAATTAAATGTCTTATTAGTATTTATTGTATTTATCTTAATTGAAACTTTGTTTGATCCTCAAACTAAATTCGACATAAAACAACCTGGTTAAAAAAAAAGGAAAACGTTTTTTTGTTGTTTTTTTGGATAAAAATACTTAATATCTATTTTTTTCGCGATGAAAACACAGATTGAAACGACAAAGATGGAACCACGACATCAAACTATGACGACAGGAACGTTACCAGAGGATTCACAGAGAAAATTGTTTTACTTTTTAATTTTTAACTCCCTGAAATGTTCAAATTATTATTTCATAATAATTCGTTCACGCTACTGCCGCAAATCCTTCGCGTTAACGCGATAACTCTTTCATAAACGCATAGATCTCAGTGCGGGGAAGAACTGGAGTGATTATGGCAAAGGTCGGTTGAATATTTCTGACACTAGGGGGAGCTATTGTCAGAAAGTGCTATATAAATATATCTATATTTATATAGCACTTTCTGACAATAACGCGATATTGTTATTGGATTTTAAAAATACAACGTTATTATAAATAAAGAACTTTTGTAACGTTTGCGTTAGAAACTTGGTCTGTTCCCCCAAAAAGAAAGAACCAGGGAGGAAAACTCTTTTTTAGGAGCAGGAGAATTTTTGTTCTCGTAAACTTACGATTAAATTTTGGTAATTTCAACTTTATTATCATTATTTAACAAATTTATTTTTATACTATTGTGACTTTTTTTTTTCTTGTAGATCATGATTTAATTCTCATGATATTATGACTTTCTTAATTTTAATTTATTTTATTTTAATTATGATTTAATTGTCTTATAGTACAACTTTATCCTCGTAATTAACAATTTAATTCTTGTCATGGTAAAACTTACTTAATCGCAATGTTGTTTATGTTTTTTTCGTAATGTCACGACTTTATTCTCGTAAAAAAAAATTTATTTTAAATTAATCTAACGACTTTATTCTCGTAATTAACGATTTAATTCTTGCAATGGTAAAACTTACTTAATCGCAATGTTGTTTATGTTTTTTCGTAATGTTACGACTTTATCCTCGTAATTAACGATTTCATTCTTGCCATGGTAAAACTTACTTAATTTCAATGTTGTTTATGTTTTACTCGTAATGTTACGACTTTATTCTCGTAAAAAAAAAATTTTTTTTTAATTAATCTAACGACTTTATTCTCGTAGTATTCCAACTTTATTCGTAAAATCTCACATTTTTCCATTTTTCGTCGTACGCTAATGTGTCAGATTTGGTGAAAGTTTAATTTAATTTAAAGTGTCTTTTAAAGAGAATGAAAATAGAAATTTGCCAGAAAAACAGAGGCGGCGGAAACCTTATCAACTTCTGCTGCTCTTTATTTCCACAGAGATTCGTTTAAAGGAAAATATTCAAAGCCCATTATTCAGCCTGAACCTGAACAACAGTTACAGCTATAATCTCTCCCTCATGTTTACAAAAAAACGGACTTTATAGATGAGCAGATGGACTCTGGGTCCATCCACATCCACACATTAGCATAAATCATCCAACCGCAGCAACCTAAACAGATTATTGTCTGTGATTTAAAGACCTCCACCCACACTGACATTTCATCAACCTCTACTGCTCCCCGTAGGTACATTTCCTTTTTAATTATGTGGAGCAGTCGATTTCTTTATTCACCGCGCCGCAAATGTTCAGTCACCGAGACAAAAAGAAATCTGATCCCGTTTACTGGCATCCCGAGAAATAGTCACTGTTATAATACTATTATAACGCGTGTTATAATACTATTATAACGCGTGTTATAATAGTATTATAACACGTGTTATTATACTATTATAACACCTGTTATAATACTATTATAACACGTTTTATTATACTATTATAACACCTGTTATTATACTATTATAACGCGTTTTATTATACTATTATAACGCGTGTTATTGTACTATTATAACACGTGTTGTTGTACTATTATAACACGTGTTATAATACTATTATAACACGTGTGTTTGTACTATTATAAGACGTGTTATTGTACTATTATAACACGTGTTATAGTACTATTATAGCACGTGTTATAATACTATTATAGCACCTGTTATAATACTATTATAGCACGTGTTATTATACTATTATACTAATGAAAAGATGGAAGCTACAGAGGAACCGTGACACGCGAAGTGACGATTTGAAAACTAGAAAACTCACTCAGAGAACCCAAACCTCCAGAAAACGCTAAATCCCATCTCTGAAAGTTCTCTTAAACGGACAATGTTTCATCATTTCCTGTTTCTCTCAACACGGACCAATAGAACCCGAGGTTGAGAAAAACTTCAAACAGATTTCACCATTAATGTCTGGGTTATTATCCGGCTTCTAAATCAGGGAACATCAAAGGAACATCAAAGGCATGAAGAATAATGGACCCTACTACAAATAACAGCAATAATGTTTCATGATTTTTAAACGCTGCGATAAAGCTAACTCCACCAAAATGTAATCATCAGTAGGAAATGCCCAAACCTTCCTCTGGGTACAATTTCATGCAAATCCGTCCTCTAATTTGTCCATAATCTAGCTCACAGACAGAAAAAACCAACAAACGTGGGTGAAATCCTAACCTCCTCCCTCGGCGGAGGTAATAAAACTGAATCTATAACAGTCCTCCGCTGAAGGACCTGCTGAACTCTTTCATTCAGAGAATAGACAACCTCGAAAAAGAATGTGGGCTGGGAGTTAAAGTAGACTCTCGTGAAAATTGCGTCTCCAGACATGAGAAGGAACCACAGCAGGATATGGACTTTATTGATCCGCTTGACAGGCGGCAATATCAAAATGATTGAAGGCTTCTGTGAGGGGGGGGGGTCAAACCAATGATTCCCTACCTGGTGAAGACTTTTGAGGTGAAACGGGGCCTGAAAGTTGGAGACCATGACTTTGAAGGAGCGAGTTGTGTCGCCCTCAGGAAAGATAAGGTAAAAAACTCCCAGCCAATTATATTCCAGCTACATCCTTGTCGGAAAAAAGTTTTGCTACAACTTTGTTCAAGGAGGCCAGAACTTCGGTAGGATGTTTATCACTACCTACAATAGACGCCCGGCAACTCTATGGATGAGGTTCAAATCCCGGGTAGAGGCAAGGAGGGCGATAAGGCAAAGATAAGCGCTAATTGATTGAGTTTAAGACGTCATCCAAGGAACTGGGAGGCTGAGATCGGTTGCCCGAGATAATGCGAAGGAGTCGTGGTCGCGTCAGCAGGAATGATGGCTGCTGCGGTGAAAAGGAGCGCTTATCACCTAAGGTCATAACCTCACCTAAGGTCATAACCTCCCGGTAGGGACAGACAGAATGAGATAGCAGATACAAGCGCCTGTAATCAGATTCCTTTACAAGCTGGCGGGGCTTCAGAGTCCCGGCGAGGCGCTCTGACATTCGAAGGGAACTCCTTTCGTTTTGAGAGAAGCCAGTTCAGTTGGTCCACACATCTGGTTGGGACGCCTCCTCTCAGAGAGTTTCCAGGCGTATCCAACCGGGAGGAGACTCCGAGGGTGACCCAGACTCCGAGGGTGACCCAGGCCTGGAAATATGTTTGACCTCCTCAGGAAAGATGGAGAACATCGTTGGAGACAGGGACGTCTAGAATGCCAGATGAGAGGAAGACGCTGGATGGATGGATGGAAATTCCACTTTGGGGTTAATGGAGTGGAATTATAATAGTCGTATCATCTTTTCCTGTTTTACGTTACGGATCGATTGGCGGATCAAGTGCTGGTTAGTAGGAATGCGATCATCTCCGCTCTCTAAATTTTCCTCCCATTGTACATCTGGAAGTCCCATCAGTTCACCTCAGACCTTCAGTCCAAGCGGCTCTCCTCCCCCCACATCCCCGAACCTCCCCCCACATCCCCGAACCTCCCTCCCAGCGCCGTATGTCTCTCTTACCGCTCAGCCACGGCTTTTTCTCACCGCAGTGACTTTTCCCCAAATAAAGGTTAACGACAGAAAGGATGAGAAGAGATACCCAGAAATACGATTCCGAGTCTCACCCGTTAAATCACCGCAACAGTCGCATGGAAGTCTGACCCTCATCGTGTGTCTCCAGAACCATTCAAATCCACCCCTAGAATCCAGGATCAGATCCGTGTGGGTGTGAGTTTGATGGTTATTCCGGAATCTTTTTGTATTAGAGCTTTTCTTCAATCTTGTTCCAGATTCCAGACCCTTCTTTTTTTCCCAAATTGTTTCATATTAGAGCGCTCGCCATCTTGTTGGCGAGAGTTGACCTGATATTACAGCGGTTAGATAAAAAGGTCGCCCCCTGGAGGCCTGGAGGGGAAGAGTAACGACTTCAACAACACTTTTGAACGGGAAAGTGAAAAAGAAGTTCACTATAATTTACGGTAAAATACTGACGGCAGTCATCATCAGAAATTTTCCCGTGAAAATTACAGTCATAATAATAATAATAATAATAATAATACATTTAATTTATAACTAAAAAAAAATCGTGCTAAAATCTTGCCCCAAAAATTACTTTAAATGACAAAAACAAACAAATAAACATATGTTGTCAACGTTTTTACAGTTACATAGTTAATCACATAAAATAGCAGTCAAATACAATAAATTCAGACTTTTTTAACCTAGAAATCAACAATATATTTCACAAATATATGCCCCGTTTTCAGCAACTCATTTCTGTAGAAATAAAAATACGACAGGATAATGTTTTTACGATAATGACTCGCTGAAATGTTATTTTTCCAAAAGTTTGTATTTTCCCAGGAAATTTCTACAAATTCTGGCCATAAATAATAAACACAATTATTTACTCATCTTCTATTCAAGAACATTTACAATCTCTACTACAGTGATGTATTTCTTTTTTGGAGTTTTACAGTTTTTTCCAGGTTTGTTTTTTTTTACAGCAATTTCTAGGGACAATTTTTACAGCGTTTGAGGTTAAAAACCGCCGTGAACTCTGGGCGATGACTGACGACCCCGTCTCCCACCCAAGGCGTCATCCATTTTTTATAACGGCCGTTACACCTCTCACGGATTCAAATGTGAAGGACACATTATTCAAGAAAGTAAGACGCATCTGCATATGCCGGAACCGTTTTGGACTTTGAACGCCACAGCTCATAAAAAAGAGTTTAGAGATGTGCTTGGCGTGGCGTGGATATATCTGGATGAGAGCCGTTGCACTCCCTGTTCTTAAGAAAATGCTGCACAGCGAGCACTTTTGGCTCAAAGTAATGAATACCGCTGCGCCGGCTGCATTGTAAACGTTTAGAAAAGTTAACCCAATTTTGGAGAGAGCATCTCATAAATTGTAAAAAGCTGGAAATGGATGGATTTATCTGTATGACGCCGCGCGGCAGGAAGTGGCCTCTGTCCTTCTCGCAGTAATGGGATTGTGTGAGCGGCAAGAAGGACGTCATCCGTTCGGTCTGAGTGTTTGGAGAGGAACGTCAGCCTCCTGGTCACCCTCTAAGTGGGCCCCCCAGGGTGTTCAGGAAAGACAGAGGGGCAATCAAGAAAGAGTTTTTTGGGCCGACACATTGTGGTTCATTAGGATAAGATACATAAGGATACATTAGGATACATAAGGATATGATACATTAGGATAAGATACATAAGGATACATAAGGATACATTAGGATACGTAAGGATATGATACATAAGGATAAGATACATTAGGATAAGATACATTAGGATATGATGCATTAGGATATGATACATTAGGATAAGATACATAAGGGTAAGATACATAAGGATATGATACATTAGGACAAGATACATTAGGATATGATACATTAGGACAAGATACATTAGGATATGATACATTAGGATAAGATACATAAGCATACAATACATTAGGATAAGATACATAAGGATAAGATACATAAGGATAAGATACATTAGGATACATAAGGATATGATACATAAGGATAAGATACATAAGGATAAGATACATTAGGATACATAAGGATATGATACATAAGGATATGATACATTAGGATAAGATACATAAGGGTAAGATACATAAGGATATGATACATTAGGACAAGATACATTAGGATATGATACATCTGTTCAATCCCGGCAAACCAGGGTCAATTTGTGGCTAGAGGTAAACCCGTGTAGAGATGGATACATCTATGGTGTCATCACTCTTCTGTAGAACAGCTGCACCCTGATGGTTCCGGACCTCCAGGAACCAGGAGGAGCTGCTTGTAGCACCAGTTCCTGCATTAATGCTCGTATATAACAGAAAAGACCTTTTTGATGACAAACAGGTCCATAATTAGCAGGTGGTTTTAATGTTCTGGCCGATATGTATATCCCAGATCATTGTTAATCCTGGTCTTAGCTCACATATGATTTTATGATGCCAGAGGGGCCGAGATGAGAGTTTGTCTGGGTTTGTTTGTTTTACTCCCCTCGCTGTGAGCGTGGGTGGACGTCGCCGCTGACGACGGGGATCCACAGATGGCGTTCGCTGCTGCGTTTGTGTACACTCCTTTCCATATGTGTCTGACTATACCTGGGTGTTTTATGGAAGGCTTGAGGCCCGTTGGGTTTATGCACACACACACACACACACACACACACACACACACACGGGCTGTGTTTTCAGCTGGCGTGCAGCCGGAGACTCTCTGTGAGCTAAAGATAGAGAGACGAGAACGTCGTCTTGGATCATTAGGTTGGTGTTTGGATGTAGGAATGGCATCAAGCTCCGCCCCCACTAAATCTCTTATTCTATTCCATCTTGGATCTCTTCTATCTGGATGTACTCTTGCTTTCGGTGAAGACAAAAAGCCCCCCATACCCTGAGTTGTACACACAATCCCTCTGATTGAACTCCTCAAATTGAATGTGAAGTTATGGAAATGAAAATAAATGTTTTTCCTTAATAAAAGCTCCCCCTAGAGAGTAAAATGAGTATTGACAGTAAAAAAAATGTGATAAGTTAGATCTGGATTCAACGGTCTCAAACCCTACCGGTCATGGCAGTAGGCCGTCCACCCTGAGTCTTGGATCTGCTTGAGGTTTCTGCCTGTTAAAGGGCAGTTTTTTCTCGCCATTGTCGCCAAGGAGGAATTTGTTGGGTCCTGTAAATAATTATATAAAGAGTCTGGTCTAGAACTGCTGTTTCTGGAAAACACCTTGAGACAACTGTTGTTGTGAATTTGCGCTATATAAATAAAGATTGATTGATTGATTGATTGATTGATTGATTGATTGATTGATTGATTGATACGCACCTCATTTGGACTAGATTGGACCGACGGTTGAGAAATTGCGGCCCAAAAACTTTTGCAGATAAAGTTCTAGCTAATGTCGGAAAACATACAACCTGCCTTTCCCAACATCAATCCAGCTCTTCCTTACACGAAGGTCTGCGGGGGTTTCAAATTTGAAAAATGATCCCTAAAAGAATTTCATCTTATCGCTTTAAAAGGTAGAATCCCAGACTTTGCGGTGATATAATGATGGTTACAACAACAACAACAACAACAACAACAACAACAACAACAGAAACAAAAATCAGCTGTGGCCCTAGATAATGTAGAAAAATAGTGATAATAGTGTAAATGGACCAAGATCTCCGTAACCCAGTTCTGTCCTCACCAAGAAACAAAAACACGGAAAAGTGTATCTGCATATTTTATTTCTTTAGTGTCGGTGTTAGACTTCCTGTTTGTATGAAGTTACATAATTCTCTTCAGTAAGTCGTCACAAGCTTTAACACGCCAAAGAACAAAAACAAAAAACCTTACTCATCAAAAAGGACTTTCTATGAAGCTATGGTTAATGCCTCCTCCTTGGTGGCCCCCTACGACCTGTGGTGTCCCCCAGGGCGCCGTCATTGGCCCCTTACTTTATTGTGGAGTCTCAGGTTCTGCAGGAAACTAAATTTTGCCGTGCCTGGAGTCACAAAATCCTCCGCAGGCGGCGTTCCTCAGGTTTCCTCCGACTCCACATTAACGTCCTACTGAGTTCTGAACACTGATAGGATCTTTTGAAACGAGAAAATTCTCTAAATAAAATTCGATTTCAGTTCTGGAGATTCTCTTAGCAGATTTCGTGGACGTCACCGCCTGGTCCTCGTCAAAGTCTCACAGATTCTCACTTTTGTCCATTTTTTCCTGCTTCCAACATCAACGTCAGAACGAAATGTTCCCTTACTGCATAATAGAAGCCGGTGACAGGTAACCACGGCAACCAGATCATCAACGTCATCCCTTCTTCTGTCAGGGGTTGTAATGTTGTGGCTGATGGCTGTATATATGAGCGTATCGTGATATTAAGATTGGGATTCCACAATCTCCTGTTTCAACAGGCTGAATAGTTTTATGTTCCTTTTGAAACATTCGTCTCACTCTGCATGTTCTCGGGGTTTGGCATCAACGACAATACTTATATTATATTACACTTATCTTACTTACATTCTTCTACATGTAGACATACGGCGAGTCTCACATTCATCTGTGGGATTTAGTGGGTTTTTTATCGACACCGATTTGATGTCCATATAGAAGAAATGGTTAAAATATAGACTTTTTTAAGTATATTTCTATATTTCTCCATTTGTTTTGAACACGTCGTCTGTGAAAGCAGCAAAGAGACTCGGCAGAAGTTCCACACACACACTAGGACACACACTGCACCTCTTCATCTGATCGCATCTTCACCCATCCGAGGAGAACATTCCGACAAATCCAGAGAGATCAGATCAGAATGAGTCAGAAAAGTAGGAGTCAGAGCAAAAGGCAATATCGCACTTTTGGGTCCACGCGACAGAATGATCTCATTTTCCGTAAAGATCGGAAGAAAATGCTATTATCGTAAAAACAATATATATATATATATCCGGGATCAGTCTCTGTTTTGATTCTGAACTCAGTGGAGACTTTGTAAAAATAAATTCTACACTATAAACTCGACGCTGAGAGTATTTTGTGGGTTTGTGTTTTAAAACACAGAACAGTAGAACTTCCTGCGAAATATTGTGAAGGTCGCACTTCTTTTTTTTTGTGCCAAAACCCACAAATGAGGCCGTAAAAGTTTCAAAATAAAGCGGAAGAGGCGAGAGACGAAATCCAAGGTTGTGTTCACGTCTTCTTGTTCTGTGTTTTCCAGCAGACAGATGACGCCCAGACGGAAAACCAGCCGCCGACACAGACGGTACCTGAAAGCACAGACAGCAAGGCCCAGCCCAAGAGACTCCACGTCTCCAACATCCCCTTCAGGTTCAGAGACCCAGACCTCAGGCAAATGTTCGGCGTAAGTAGAGCCACGCCCCCGGAGCGGGAGGCGGGACCACCAGTTGATGAACGCCAGGATTGAAACGTCGATAAGTCACTTTTTTCTGTTTCTCTTTATTTCCAGCAATTTGGCAAAATCTTAGACGTGGAAATCATCTTCAACGAGCGCGGCTCCAAGGTACACGGTTTGTGTTTTTCTCTAACGGGCTAACGATGCGATAGATTTCATTTTTCTTAAAAAGAATATATCATTTAAAAAGTCATTATTGCATCAGCACATTCAATTCTTTACACCCAATGGAATCGTGAGGAGGAGCCGAGCTCCTGTTGTAGCCGGGAGGAGTCACGCCTGGGGAGGTGGGGGAGGAAGATCTGGAGTAAGGGAGGGAATGGAGGTGAGGTGATGAGGAGACAGGAAGAAGGTGAGCAGACAGACGTGCAACAATCAGCAGGATTAGCTCAGATCAGCGAATCATTATCCGAGGATGGGGAACGTGGAACACAAAAATATTTTCAAAATAAAAGAGCTTCTCTACGACAAGATGTTCCATAATTAGGATTTTTGTACAATTATGTCGCCCTTTTTTATGACAATAGAGCTAAATATCCAATAAAAAAGTAAAGTATGAGTGAAGTAGAATTCGCTGACACAATCAGGAAAGCCAATCAAAATGTCCGTAGTGATGATGTTATGAAAACTGAATTACATTACGATGTTATTTTATTTATGTTTTAGTTTTTTTTTTCTCCAATCGTCTTCTTTTTTGTACGATATGAAAATAATACTTCAATTCAGTCAGTTAGTCTCAGAAATACTTTATTTCATTTATATCACTAGTTAAAGTAAATTCCTGAAGAAAAACCTTTTTTATTTTTTAACGGTTTTTGCCGTCAAAGAAATATAAAAACATTAAAACGGTTAATAAATATTTGTTTATTAAGAAAAATCATCAACAAAGATCATTTTAATGTATTTAAAACAAAAAACCTCCACCGGTGACTCAATTAAATGAAGTATTT
>VRLP01004757.1:22500-44749 GCA_009660295.1 Lophius piscatorius
CATGAAAGGGAATAAGTATCAAAGTCAAATCATATAAAAGGGGATGAGTTATATGATATTAAACAAGTTTGAGCAGTAAGTCTTTTAAGTGTGAAAGAGTATAAGAAGGAAAAAACGTATGTACTTCAAAACGTATAAAAGTCAGAACTTCTAAAAGTGCATATTAGTGAATATTTCACTAATATGAAAGTTTAAAAAAAAATCATAAATCATAATAGAGTTTTATGAAAGTAAAAAAGTGTCAAAGTAAAAAGTACAAAAGATGTTTTATGAAAGCAAAAAAAATGCTGTCTGTCAAAAATGCTACTATGCTCTCAGCTCTAGCAGCAGGTTATATCCCCCAAATGTCTCCAGTCCCCTGCATCTTACAAGCAATCCCTCCGATTGAACCCGATTGAAAAAATTTGCTAGTTATTTCCAAAAATCTGTGTTTCTTGTAAAGAAAGCGCCACCTAGTGAGTTAAATGAGAGTGTTTAGAGTCGAATAAATTGTTTATACAACATAAATATCCTTGAGTTGGTTCATAATCACCAAAGTTGGGCAAAATCGTATCAACAATTAGGAAGTTATGGCTGCAAAACCAGGTTATTCGTTTAAAAAAAACTCCCCCTAGTGGGTGAAATATGAACTATTAAAATGGATCAATATATAAAAGATCAATTTCTTTAATAGGATACATATGTGGACTAAATCGGACCAACGATTTAGAAGTTATATCCGTATAAAACAATGTTTTAAGAAAAAGTTAAGTAAGAGTAAAATAGAACTACAGGTAAAAAAGTTGAAGAAAAAGATACTCGAGTAAAGTAGAGCTGCAGGAACTTGGTTACTTTCCACCTCTCTGCCTCTCTGTTACACAGCACATAAAACAATGAGACTAAATCGGAGCTCCGGCTCTTCATCCGTCTCTTCATCCGTCTTGTTTCAGGCTGGAAGTTGAATCCGGTGGTCAGCGCCGTCTACAGCCCAGAATTCTATGCAGGTAGGAGGACATGCCCTTCTCCATCCGTCATCCCCTCCTTTGTCGTTATCTGCCTCCGCCTACTCATCGATTTGGCTCTTCGGCTTTCTTTGACATGGTCATTTTCATCTTGCCCCCAGCCCCCCTCCCCCCCTTTCATTTAACCTTCGTCACCTCTACCTCCTCAGCGTCCTTCTTCCAAACAGGATGCAAAGTCTGTTTATAGCCTGAGATCCGGGGAGCTGAGTCACACAAAGGCAACAACAGACTCATCCCTACAGCAGAACAATCCCTCAGCAACAACCCCAACACCACCTATACGCTGTCTCCAGCATCCACCCCCCCCCCCCCCTCCTAACCACCCCCACCCTGTCGTTAACCAGCGCCATTAAGGTGAAAAATACCTGGATTTCCTGATAACAAGAGCAGAAACGGATAAAACAAAGTGACAGTGTAGAGGAGGAGCGAGGGAGAGATAAGGAGGAGAGCGAGGAAAAAGTAATTGTCCATCTCGGCAAGGACGTTAAAAAGGTATGAAATATATTTTTGTAAATTAAAATCAATACTTCCAATTCTACCAGTCGTTTTCCTTAATTCACCCCCACGTTAATTACAGAACGACTTCATATCGACTTACCTTCCTTTCACCTTTCAAATACCCAGAATGCCGAAGGGGGCATCTGAGTGTGTGTGAAAGTCTGCAGGGAGTTTCAAGCTCCTTCTTCTTCATCTTCTTCTTCTTTAATATACCTCTATATTAGGAACAGGAACAGGAACAAGCAGGAATGAGACATTAAGGGGCATCTGTGGACGATGGACCGAAAGCCTCCGGCGATCACAGATCCGCCGCTTTAAGTTCTTGATCCAAGCTGTGGGCGACACCCTTTCCCAGTCTGGCGAACCTCCAGGTCCGGAGCAAAGCTGATACACCTTCTTGTCCTCTCTGCTCTGGTATAGAGGAGCAACCCAGAATATCCTGAGGCAGCTGCCCGAGGACTCAGAGGGACGGCCGCTACCGCCGGCACCATGACCGGGTGCTGAAGGCAGCTGCCGAGAGTTTGGTTCAACCATAAACAACAACGGGCACGACTTCCCCCCGCAGAGGGATCATCATCTTCATCGAGGCCTGAGAAAGCCCAGACCAGAACCCAGAGAGCGTCTGGCGGTCGACTCACAGCTGTAATGGTCAATCTTGGCGAGCAACTCAAGTTCCCGGCACAAACGCCACGGGATTAGGTTTGCGACCAGACATCGCAATTTTGTCAGGGACCTCAAAGCAGCTCACCCTGATGGAGTTAACAGCACCCTGGTAAGACCGCATGGAGGAGGCGTTGGGTGGCCAAGAACCAATTACGTGGAGGAGAGCCAAGGAGAGTGTTGGCGAGAAACCCTCTATCCAGAGGAAGTAAGTCGGAGAGGCTTAAACGGTCACTTAGTCTAGAGAGTCCAAACCCCACCGGGCATGATCCATCCTGTGAGGAAGACCACAGACGGAGCAGGAAGCTGTGGATGAAGAGGGGTCAGCTGTCAACCAATGCGTGGCTCGGAAAAAAAACAATGGAACACTGACCTGATGGCAAAAGGGGGAATTAGGGAAAGGAAAGGGACTGGGAACATAGGGGACTAATTACTCATTATTGTACACCAAACACGTATATTACTCATTATTCTACACCAAACATGTATATTACTCATTATTCTACACCAAACATGTATATTACTCATTATTCTACACCAAACATGTATATTACTCATTATTCTAAACCAAACACGTATATTACTCATTATTGTACACCAAACACGTATATTACTCATTATTGTACACCAAACATGAATATTACTCATTATTCTACACCAAACATGAATATTACTCATTATTCTACACCAAACACGTATATTACTCATTATTCTACACCAAACATGTATATTACTCATTATTCTACCCCAAACATGTATATTACTCATTATTCTACTTAAACATGTATATTACTCATTATTCTACACCAAACATGTATATTACTCATTATTCTACACCAAACATGAATATTACTCATTATTCCTCACCAAACATGTATATTACTCATTATTCTACACCAAACACGTATATTACTCATTATTCCTCACCAAACATGTATATTACTCATTATTCCTCACCAAACATGTATATTACTCATTATTCTACACCAAACATGAATATTACTCATTATTCCTCACCAAACATGTATATTACTCATTATTCCTCACCAAACATGTATATTACTCATTATTCTACTTAAACATGTATATTACTCATTATTCTACACTAAACATGTATATTACTCATTATTCTACACCAAACATGTATATTACTCATTATTCTACACCAAACATGAATATTACTCATTATTCTACACCAAACATGTATATTACTCATTATTCTACACCAAACATGAATATTACTCATTATTCGACACCAAACATGAATGAATAACTATATATTACTATATACACGGAGTACTACTATATATTACTCCGTGTATATTACTATATACACGTAGTACTACTGTATATTACTCCATGAAGTCGTCGGAGAGAATCTTAAGGTTGTCGGGTCTCAATCCAAGGTGACAAAAGAGGAAGAGGAACAATTAGCTTCCTCCCTCCTCTCCTTGTCTCTCTTATCCTTCATCTCAAACCCTCCATTTTTCATCGGGTCAATGAATGATTAACTGTTTCTATTAGCATTTTATTAGATCTCCTTTTTGAAGAGATGTATAATTAGGGTTGGAAGTGGAACCTCCATCTCCTTCTCAACCTTCACTCAGCCCAGCTCCCAAATTAAGCTTCGTGTCAGTCGTCCTCCATTAAGATTGATGACGAGTTCATGACAGTGCTGGAGCGCTCGCTCCTTCTCCTTATTCTTTCTCTCTGTCGCGTTACTCCCCACCACCGAAGGAGAGGAAGGCCTTCCATGTTCCCTCCATGTTCCCTCCATGTTCCCTCCATGTTCCCTCCAGGATTCTACCTGTTGTCCTCAGGTCTAGACTGTCAGGGTTAATCCAAACCTCGACCCGACAATGTGACAAGAATGTAACGCTAAAATCATCAGGTCCAGATCAGAGGAAAACTGGAACCAGAACTTTCCTCAGGACAAATCAATATGTGTCTGAAACCTGTGTGAACCTGGACTGTTTCACTGTGTGAACCTGGACTGTTTCACTGTATGAACCTGGACTGTTTCACTGTGTGAACCTGGACTGTTTCACTGTGTGAACATATTTGTGAGAGTAGTTTTATATTTAAGTGAATTTCAATTATTACATTTGATTTTATTTGTGATTTTTTTGGAAAACCATTTTTGCAAATTTTACCGAAGACATTTACCCTCTTCTCCTGATCAAACCGCATGTAACAGTTTAGGAAGTGATGAAGATGAGGGACGACAGCTTTGAAAGATTTCGTTGGTCTTTTTTTTTAATGGTTTGGAGGAAGACTACGCCAACATGTCCCTTCATTTGTGTTTCCATGTGAGTGGAAACTCTTTCGGGAAGACGGCCATCATTTTCCTTCCTCTGTCTCCAGTACCAGGTTTTCCCTACTCACCAGCCAGCGCAGCGGCGGCGTACAGAGGAGCCCAGCTACGAGGCCGAGGACGGACCGTGTACAACACAATCAGGGCGGCGGCTCCGCCTCCCCACATTCCAGCTTACGGAGGGTGAGCGTTCTTCCCTTCTCTCCTCCTGCCGTTAGCTCCCTCTCTTCCTCTCTCTTCCTCTCTCTGTCCCTCATCCAATGGCGAGTCCATAAATCTCCGAGCTCAGAGTCAGCAGAGCTGTGCATGCCGGCCTCGCCTCACAGCGATAGCAACCCCCACCCCCACCCCCCACACACACTCCCACAGCATGCTGAATCCACCCACAGTCACGCTCCGAGACATGTGCCTATGCACGGATTAATGGGAAAATGTTAATTTGGTCTTGTGCTGCGGTGTCTTCACGCTGGAGCGGGAGGTCGTCCGCTTCAGACCGGAGTTTCTAAAAAGGAAGAGAGAGCGTTCCCTTCCGCAGAGCAGCAGCAGCTCTGGCTGACCCACCCCCACCCCCCCCCCATGGCTGAATGATCCGATGACTGTCAGATCATCCTTCTGTTAATTATTTTTATTTTCTTTTTTTACTCTGTATGCAAGCAAATGAACCTCGAAGGAGGCTGGGAGTCTAATAAAGCATATTTCTCAAAGTGGCGTAAACACCCCCCCAGGGGCACTTTGGGGTACTGCAGGGCCCACATGAGACTCTTATTCAAATCTTTAAACAAATATCAGTCAAACACAGTTCCTAAAATAATCACAATAAATCAATTTGTCGGAAAAAAACACCTCAATATTTGTTTATTTTCCTTTTAAATGCAATTTTTATTTACCGCAAATAAGAAACACAAACGGTGGCAGAAGAGAGAATCATGGAAAGTCAGTTTAAAAAGTCTATAACAAGTTTATCAAAAAGGAAAAAAGATAATATAATGAATGACTGAAGTATCGGTAAACAGGCTTTCGACAATGATAATTGTCACTCGCGGCTAACTTCCTGTTGCCAGCAGGTGGCGTTACGACTGTAAATGGTATACTGTCATAAGGACGTCTCGGGGGGCGGGACTCTGATCCGACATGTGAAGTGGAATATTCGCCGCCCTACCTTTATTCAAATACGCCAACATCCTTCACAACGAAGCATCTGCAACTGACTTAACACTTCCTGTTAACACAATAAAAAGGCATCGTATCTGAAAAGAATACTCACACTTTCAGTGCTCGGGTCCTAAATATGAGTCGAATAAAGAATGTTAGAGCGGCTAAAGCTAGCGATAGCGCAGAACCAGCCCCGAGCCGTGAAGTCCCTGAACGAATCCAACATATGATGGATTGAACGAGGTTAACCAAACGAGTGCTTTGAGAAACCGCGAGTAGAGCGCAACCAGTCAGAACACATCCACAATGCCGACCAGCCTTACATCCACTCTAATCCCTCGAGAAAAGGGTTAGCGATGGTGAAAAGTAAGAAAAGTAACGGCCTTCCTCCGATGTACGGCTGCCTCAAATAGACACTGTGAGGGATATTATTTATCCGTGTTTAAAATGGCCTCGACTGAAGGAGGCGGCGGTTGTTGTTTGGGTGACGAACACGCGGGGACGGTATTGACAAAGACGTACGTGTTCTAGATTCTACTTTCATTAATCCTGCCGCAACACTTAATTGCCCCGGTGGCAGTCGGATGGTGAATTATTAATGTGCGCCGGCCGTGATGTATTTTTATTGAAACTGGCTCGAGTGGCGACAAGCCGACTCCAAATTAATCCTGCAACACATGGAGGGAACCAGGTTGGTGCTTTGTGTGTTCGCTCAATGTTCCCTCATGCATGTGGGGGAGATTGGGGTGGGGGTGGGGGGGGCGGGGTGACATGACAGCCTTTCACATCAATAACCAATCTGTGCTCTCCTTCAGACACAGAACGCGCTGTAATGACTCCATCGGCTCCCTGGGCCACCTTGATATTTGAGACGTCATTGATTAAAAAGCGATAGCTCAAACGCGGAAGTCCATGTGCGGCACCTAGCGAAGACCTGGTCCTCCGAGGAACTCTTCATTTGAAAGACAGAACCGTACGAGGAACATTCATGTGGTCTCAGAACCACAAACACGTGAGGGAGGGGTTTAACCTCGGCGTAAACATCAGAGCGGGGGAGGGAGACGCTGTGTTCCAGTGAGATGATTGGTCCATCCACAAGGTGATGGATGTTGATGGCGGGTCTCCATGTGGTCGTCGGAGAGAGGATATCAACACAGGGAAGGTGTTTCCACACTGGTTAGCCATAACATTAAAACCTAGTGTTAGAATAACTAGTATAGAGTTCTTACTCGGTTCTAACGGTACCAGCACCGACTTTCTCACATAGCTCCAGAAGTTCTTCACTAGGATCAGACGACACAGGCTAGTCTTCACTCCTGGAGGCCAATGATCGTGGTGGTCCTTCCTCAGACCCCTTTGGTAGCTTCTAACCTACTGCAGACCAGGAAAACCCTGGAGATGTAAAAGATCCCACCCACTGTGGGGTAACCATGGTATCCAGATAATCAATGATATTCTGACTTCACATGCAGTGTTCATAATGTTATGGCTGATTCACGGAAAAACTTTATTAGTCCCTGAAGGGTAAAATTGTTGTGAAGCCAGCAGAACATCAGGACAACAATGAAACAGAGAAATAAATAATACTAATAATAATAATAATGTCAATAATAAATCAGGTGCCAGATAAAAACAGTATAAAAAATAGCTGCAGCGGGCTATAAATATAATAAATACTATAAAATATGAGCTTCTCTAAAAGGGCTGAAATAATAACACGGAGTCGTTTAAGAGGACAATAGCAGCGGGAGTTTTTAAGCCTGCTGATTGGTGTAGATTTTGTAAAACGATGCTGCTATTCATCGCCAAAATTAGAAAAAAAATCGATAAATCAACATGAATCATTGACGCGAGGTTAGTGGAGCACAAACGTGGTCAGCTGACGCTAAACACAAACAATCACTGACGATGTATGAAAAGAAAATCTATTTTATTTGTCAAAGGTTGTAAAATGAGCGTGAAGCTCCCTCTAGTGGACTTAGGTGATACTTTACAACCAAAATCCTTTTCTGGGGTAAAAATTCCCTTTTTGACTCATTTTGGGTCCATTTATTAATCCAGGTGGTCCAAAAGCAGAGTTCTGCTGGTTCTGTGCAGAATAGCATGAACTTCATGGTATTTCTATTCAATTTTAGCCAGAAATGATTAAACTTAGCAAATTAATTGATTTCTTTTTTTTCCGTTTCATTGTATTACTGTAATATAATGATGTTAGAACTTTTTTATTTGAAAAAAAACTTACAGACGAGGATAGAAATATTGTATTTATTTATTGTAGTTATTTTGTTGTAAACTGACAACAAGGTTACGTAAAAAAAAAAAACACCTGATGGTCGTGGAGATATTTGAAGTAGATCAGATAATCCAGCTGAATAGGAACTGTGAATATTAAAAATGACTTTCGTCCGATAGCTAAGGATGAAACGTTTTTTTCAAAGGAGTTACACGTAAACAAAGACCAAGTCAAAAAAGTGATTAATTAAAAAAACACATATTAAGAAAAACCTCCAGGGAACTTCACGAAGAGCAAAAACACAGGGGGTGGCGACGCAGATAGTCTTCAGCTGAAGTTCAGGAGGTTACACGGAGTTCACGCCGCAAACGTACAAAGGGGAGAATGATTCATACATAGGGTAACAAGGACATATGGAGAACAGGCGACACCCTGACAGATGCAAGCCTCATGGCGGCGCGGTAACAGCGTTTGCCACCGATCTGCGAATAAGAGGCATTCAAATGCATCGGTTTTGCGTTCGTAAAAGCCGCGCAATCCTTTTGTGAATTCTCCTGTGAGTGTCCTGAAACCTTCTGTCCAAACAAAAGCCCAAAGCTGTCTTCCTTACATTTTTAACATTTTCACCCTTTATATAAACATCAAACCTCAATGTGATAAAAAAAAAATACCCAGAAAACATTTTTGGATACCCATTGAAATACTCTACTCTGGTTCTGATTGGACTTGTAGATGTGACTGTCGTTAACACACACGGTGAGAGAGTGTTTTTGGACCTCCCCAGCATCCTTACCCAGCTATTAAACAGCAGAGGGGCGCCTGCCTTATTCCCCCTGTGCCTCAGCCTCCTCACGTCTTTTCTTTGGGTCATTTTGTTGCATTGTGGAGGGGGGGGGGGTCGGTTGGTGGCTAGCCGAGTGCCTGCATGTCAACATGCACTAATATGGATGTTTTTGTTTTATTGTGTGTTTGTTTGTTTGTTTGTTTGTGTTTGCATCCTCTGCAGTGTTGTTTACCAGGATGGATTTTATGGTGCAGATATTTATGTAAGTATTATTTACTGGTATGACATTGCATGCTACATCTCTGTGGTTTCTGCCCTGTTGCTACGCACACGCAAGCCCCCGACCCTCATACATGACCCCCACATGACACCGTATGTTGGTTCACAATACGGTGGCAGCGATACTTTTAAGAGGACAGGTACACCGACAGTGAATAACCACTGGTGGGAAGTAACTAAGTACATTTACTCAAGTACAAATTTGACAGACTTGTTCTTTACTTCATTTGTTGCTACTTTCTACTTCTACCCCACTTAGATAATAATAATAATAATAATAATAATAATAATAATAATAATAATAATAATAATAATAATAATAATAATAATAATAATAATACATTTAGTTTATAATGCACTTTATATTTGGATCAAATCTCAAAGTGCTACAAAGTAAAAGCAGATAAAAGTATCAATAAAAAATAAAATAAAATAAAAGAATAACTATATAAAAACATGACCAAAAAGCAGCAATGTTGATTAAAGTTATAGGTTCTGCTAAAAAGGAAAGTTTTAAGTCCTTTTTTAAATGTGTCAGTCGTCTGTGGAGCCCTCAGATGGTCAGGGAGGGCATTCCACAGACGAGGGGCAGCAGAACAGAAAGCCCGATCACCCATGGTGCTGAGCTTAGTCCGGGGAAGGAGGAGGCGGTATGAGTGGGTAGAACGGAGGGATCGTGTTGAGGTCAGTGGGGTGAGTATCAAAGATGTCTGACATCTGTGGTTACTAGTTACTTTTCAGATTACAATCGTCCATAACCTCCCTGTCCAGTGAAGACCATCAATATACAAATGTACTGATTTTCAATGTTGTCAAAAATGATTTGACAAGATAATCGTTTTCATCCCACAGCAAGGACATTTCAGAAAACTTCCATATTATGTTTTTATTGTTTTATTTATGGAGGAAATTTCTCCTACTTCTAAAGTAAATGAGGTCATTTTAAAATCTAACTGAGATTCCGTGGAAACTGTTGCAGAGCTGAAAGCTGGCTGATCTTTTCACGTAAAAGGATCGCGTTCTACTAAACAGGCAGAGGTTTTTCATTCTTTCGACCTGTACACTGATGTTATCAGCCGGGACATTAATATGTAACTACTAATACTGCTAAAATCAAATTGGTACTTTAGTTAATGAAAACAAAACTAAAAGATTAATAAGTTAGCGGTATCATTCTAAAAAAGTTCACTATATCCAGATTGAGGTTGTACCAAGTTTGCTATTTGCTCCTCATAGATTTGGAGAAGGTCAGCCAGGTCCCCCAGATAGTCCCTTGGGGGGGTGGGGGGAGAACTACAGGGGTAAGGGGTCAGGCATGTTGCCCCTTGTCTAAGATTCTGTCGTTGATATTCATGGACAGTCGAGGTGAAAAGAATGTCTTGTTTCGGAAGCTTCAGAATTATATCTCTGCTGTTTGCAGATGATGTGGTTCTGTTCGCTTCATGAGTTATCTTCAGTTATCTTCAGTGTTCACTGAAGGAGTTCGCATACAAGTGTCCAAAAGCTGGCTTCAGAGTCTGAACCTCTAAATCTGAAGCCAAGGTTCAGGTTGGCTCAAGCAGAGGAGTTAAAGTATCTTGGAGTCTTGTTCACTTGTGATGGGAAAACGGGTCGTGAGATGGACAGGAGGTTGGATGTGGCATCAGCAGTGATGGTGGTGTTGTGTTGGTCTGTTGTGGTGAAGAGAGACCCTACAGAGTAGGAAGGCAAAGCTCTGAATGTACCCGTCCACTTATGTTCCAACTGTCATCGATGGTCATTAGCTGCTATATGCTGTGGGACTCGGACATCTGGAAGGATCTGAAAGGCGTCCATTGGAGACAGTTGAGGTGGAACAACATCTTATCAGGATGCCTGCAGGACGCCTCCGTTCAGATGGACTTCCAGGATTGTCCAGCAGGGAGGAAACCACGGAGTGGACTCAGAACTTGCTGGAAGGATTATATCTCTCAACTGTCTAAGGAACGCCTCGGGATCCGCCGAGATAAGCTGGAGACTGTTGCTGGGGACTGGAGCATCTGGAATACTGAATACCCTTCTTGGCCTGGAGTCACCACGACCTGACCTGGATAAGAGGATTTAACGGATGTAGGAATCGGTGCACAGTTGAGGAAAGTTATCAAAACAACCTTTGATTCACTCGGTCCTGAAACCCACCCTGTCCCTCCACAGTCAATCCTTCCTCTACTTGGGAAGGGGGAGGAGAACCTAATAGAGGAGAGGAGAACCACTTGTTTGCCAAATGGAAGATTGGACTTAGTTAACACAAGGAAAAGCAAAAGAGCCTGAAACTTTAGCATCAAAGAAAGGAAACATAAATCCCCGACTCGTGAAACCATTGACAGGTAATCTGGGGGAGTCCACCCTATTCACCCGGGGGTCCACATGATTTGGGTTTTTCATGTTTTCCTATCTTTGAGGACAAAGTTTCACGCTCTTTAGTTGCTCCAAAAAATAAATTTTGGTCATTAGCGGGAACAATACGATCCTCCACTTGTCAAAATGTACAAATGTCCGCCACTAATTATTTAGCTTTAAATAATTAGTGGTTTTTAGTTGGTTTTTAGAGGTTTCTTGAACATCTTTCAACTACTTTCTTCTAAAAACGTGAAAAGGTCTCTCTAGAGGAGAAGAGGACCTGCTCCTCATGGAGATATAAAAAGTATTTTCTCACCTAATGCTACAGAAAAACTTTTTCCTTTTTTTTTCTCGACTGATAAGACACATAGTTCCGAATTCCATATCCCATTTATTCAAACAGATGCACTTGAATTTTACACACCGAACCTTTCCCCGTTAATTTCCGAAGCAATGCTGCCTTCAGGAACGAGGAATCTCAGCGTGTCAGCAGAGCAAAACACCGCTTCAATTTAAAAATACATCATCAGGCACTGATAGCTGCTGTAATAGTCAACAGCGAACATGAACCTCACATATGGTGGAGGCTTGAGGGAGATGCCGACTAATGATGCGGCGCGAGCGCGTGGAGAAGGTGCTTAGATAGCTCCCGTAGCATTTGACCCGCTTGCCTCCCCATTAGCCCCGATACCCCTGCCACGGGGATTGATTGCCACGCTGCCGTCAGAACATTTAGCATTCATTACCAAAGGGATCAAAGCGCTGACGCCGTTGAAATCGCAGCACTAAAGAGGTGCGTTCAGTCCATTCAGAGGGATGAGAGGCAGAGAGAAAAACGTACGACTATGAAAAGAAGAGCTTATTTTGACGAATGGAATTCGTATGGAAGCTCGTCGGGTGGATGATGCGTCCCTCGGCGAGGAGCAACCTCCTACGCTCAGATAGATGGATAGGAGGATAGTACTTTTAAGAATGACATATGTTGTCTCTGCGGCTGGAGGGATCGCTCGGAGGTAATGCCATCAACGCTTTCATCACTGCTGGTGATTCATTTCACTCACCTACAGAGAAAACGCATTTACTCAGAATGAGAGATTTTACGACCCAATCAGGGAACGGAGATCCTGGACCTATTCCTCACGCGTGGAGGTGCAGGTGCAGGTGCCCTCAGCATCCGTTAAAGATCGCATGCAAAAGCAGTTATTGACGGAAACGTAGGATTAGGAGGCGATGGAGCTGCAGGTGGAGGTGGAGGGATGTACCTGAACCATAGACGTTAAATCCTGAAGTTTAGATCAGTTCGATACGGTCCAGAATGTGAGAACTTCAAGAAGGTAGAGTAGAGTCACAGTGGTGGAAAGTAACTAAGTACATTAACTGAAGTGATGTACTTTGGTACAAAGTTGAGGTACCCGTGTTTAACGTGGGTATTTGCATCTAATGCTACTTCGTACTTTTACATCTCAGGGGGGAAACATTCTGCTTTCTTCTCCAGGACATTGGAGAACAGATACTTCCTTTTCAGATCAGAACGTTTCATTCCCTTCATGGATCCACGACTGCGTTGATTCTGAAAGTTTGGCTTTAAAAACAGAATTCTCTTGAAAGCCATCTTGAATTATAAAGTTGCGAAGAAGTACGAAGGAAGATTAGAGTAATAGATGATTTATACGAGAGAAGATATACGTCTCCTCCAGTCCATCCGGTTGAACCAAATGTGGACTGAATTGGAACAAAGGTTAGGAGGTTATATCCTTCAAACAGTTTTGTGATTAAGGAAAAGCTCCCCCTAGTGTTTAAAACATTAAGTATTAAAGAGTAATACGGTAAATACCAGACAGATCTACTTGTGTCCAATCGATTTCGCCAAAATTGGACTAAATCGGATCAACAGTTCAGAAATGATGGAGATAAAACTGCCCCTAGTTTTGGAAATATACAACTGACCTTTCCCAAAGTCAATCCAGTTCTTCCTCACACCAGGGTTTATGTGGGTATAAAATTGAACATGATTTACCAAATATTGAGTATGTGATTTATTGCGTTAACACGAAGGACGTACGTGTTAACGCAATAATGGTGATCCCATAATATCCCCCGACGTCTCAGGAGGTGAATATCCCATAATAGTTTGACTCTGAAATTCATTCTACTTCACAGTGACTAATTTTACTTTGATGCTTAAAGTGCATTAAGCAGATAGAACTAAAATACTTTTGCGTATGTAAAGCTTTGAATGCAGTGGAACGTTTCCCGTAACGCGGCATTGGTACTTTTACTCAAGTGAAGGATCGGAGTACCTCTGAGGGGAGCGACCGGAGACCTGGAGGAGGGGCCTTTCTTTCAGTGAGTCAGCGAATGTGATGGATGGGAACATTGATCAACGCCGCCTGCGTCGGTTTATGGGCACGGCGGCCAGACCTTGACCACACGCCTACATACAGAACGTTGAGGTGGCCATTATTCACTCACTCAGGAGTAACAGTCCGCGGTGGCCGACCTGTTCGCCAACCCGCCACGACCCATCATCACCTGCGCTGAGTGTCACCTACTCTCCTCCGCGCTTTATTGTGGTAATAATCCATCGCTCATGTCAGGAGAGATGGACCGAGTCGCTCGCGGGAGGCCTGGGAGTTGAAATGAGGGGAGAAGCGAGAGAGTTGCTACTCAGTCTTGTGTAGGAGAGAAAAAAAATGGTGAATAAAAATGGAGGTTCTGATCTGTATAACACTGAAAAAAATAACCAGTGGACTGAACCAATCATTGAAACGGTTCTGATTGAATCGGTTAGTGAAGTTTGGACTAACTTAATGTACTTAAGTGGGATCAATATGATTTATTAGAGTCGATTGAACTTCCTGAAATCAGGTCCAATTACAACTTATTTTGGATTAGTGACATTTCCCTACTAAAAGAAATTCATCTAATCCAAAGAAATTAAGTTGGCCCATCAGAGATCCGAGAGCAAACAATGTCAGCCGATGATGATGGTGAGTCGGATGATGATGGTGAGTCGTCCTGGTCCTGAAGCAGCAGAGCATCTCCACAACATTCAACCTCCACCTCCACCTCCACGTTCCACCGTAGGTCTGATGTTCTTCAAGTGGAATGATGAGTTTGGTGTCCACCAGATTGGAAGAGTTCAACTTTCTACTCATCAGTCCAGAGAAGATTCTCCCAGAATCTACGAGGGTCATCAAGATTGGTTGGAGATTCATTTAGGACCAACCTTAATCTTCTTCTGGTTCAGCAGAGGCTTTTTTTTCCTCACTAGTCTTTGTGTCTTTGGGATACTGTACCCATGACCTCTGACCTTTATCGAGGGGAAAGACCGTTCCTTGAGCGTTTTATATGGATCTCCTGTGACTTCCTGAAGGAGCCTTCACCGTGTTCTCGGAGGGATTTTGGAAGGTGTTCCACTTCTGTGAAGGTCCACTACTGTGGAATTTCTGTTGATTGTGGTATAGTGTGCTCCTGGTGAGGCATAGGTACCAACTTCCTGTTTCTGAAGATGATCTGCTGAAGTGAAGATGTGGTTTTAGTAAAGAGTGGTACGGAAACAGTTAGCTATCATGTAAGGGAAAAAAACAAAGAAAACAATTACGATATATTTTATATATTGATAATTTTCACGTTATAACGCGATAGTTTTCATGTTCTTACTTGAAAATGATAACTCGATGGATTATTTTCACGTTATAACGTTTTTCCCGTTTTTACGTGTTAATTTTCACGTTTTAACATGAAAATGATAATTTACTAACGTGAAACTTAACACTTCTTACATTATTCCGATTTTCATTTATTTTCCTGCCGTGACAGAAAAGTGCTTCCGTAGGGTGGGTCTGGTTTTTACTGCAGTTTGATAGTCGTTACGTTTTTGTCTCAAAGGGGGCGGAGCCTCTTTCACACAGACTCAGTTGGTGTTTGAGAAAATGTTTGGTTTACTTAATACAATTATCATTTAAAACTTAAATTTTGGTTCACTAAGCTGGTTTTTTTTTATTATGTCAAATTGAATCCGACACAGTTTTGCATGAGATTTACACAAAAATAGAATAAACTGCAAAGGGATGCAATACTTTTTAGCCAAAGTACAAGTCCAAATAATTCAATAATTCAGGCTGGTTCAGTGATGTCGATTATCCTTAGAAGACATTCCAACCAACATTCAGGTGGTCTGATGAGTTTAAAAAAAGAATATGACTGGACTGGACTGGATCTCAATCCTGATCTCAGTGTGCTCTGACTGTGTTCACACCTGGACTCACTTATGATCCACTTACGACGGATGTTACTACCAGGTCTGAGCAGAAACCCAAGCAAAGACCGACTTGTCTTTTGGTGCATGCCCCTCCCCCACCTCTTTCTCCCCCCTTGTTCCTGAATGCATCTCCACGCCAATAAAAACTACTCATCAGTGAATATTTTCCATCATCTTTTGGCGGATGCTCTCTCTTAACCTCCGACGGTTTCTTGCATTTGAGTGTGCTTCCAGTATTCTGCGGCGTGTGTCGGCATGTCGTTTACTGTGTGCGCTGTCAGAATGATGAATCATGTGTTCATTCATGGACCTGCTATTGTCCTGCTGCGGCGCGCCGAGATGCGTCGCCCTCCACACGCCCCAGTGCAGTGGGAAAATGTCGCGTATAACTATCGTTAAAATAGATTTTATCTAAAGGTGCTTTGTGAGATTTTTGTGTGTGCTGTAAGGAAATGACCGACCCTCTGCATCAATGTGAGAATCAAACTTCATGTTGTGGTTTATCACATTTATTCACCCACAGTCACGTGTTTGAAAACACATAAATGTGAAATGAAAGTCATATTTATCTGTACGATTTTAATTCAAAATTAAAGTAGCTACATGAATATTTAAGACTCGGTAAAATGTGAATAATAGGATTTATAGTCAGATTTTGGAGAACTTTCGGTTTTATGGTTATGCTTATGTTAATGCGTGTGTGTGTGTGTGTGTGTGTGTTTTACAGGGTGGTTACGCTGCCTACAGATATGCCCAGCCTACTGCTGCCACAGCTGCTGCATACAGTGACAGGTAAGATTCAATGCTGTCGTCTTTTACGTTCAGACAGGACTTACAGGAAATGACATCATCAAAGGGTCACGTGACTCTATGACAGTGACTCTGGGCTGCAATGACAGTTACTCTCTACGCTGAATGTGTCGTGATTGATTTATGACTTTTTTATATTTGCGCTCCAGAAAAGGAGGTTAGTTGACCCCAGTGTGGCTTTAGTGTTTTCTTACTCATCAACACCATCAACATTAATAAACTAAATCATCAACACTGACAAACCAGCGCAGCAATAAACATTAACTGTTAAAATACTCAAAGGGCATTTTCTAAAATCTAGTGCCATCAAGTGGTGAAGTTTGGCATTGCAGCCCATATTACACCTCGGCTCACCCCTCCCTTTCCAAGTATCTACGGGGGTCTTCTTGTGTCCACAGAATTTTTAGAGAAATTGAATACATATACTGTTTATGTTTTATTAAAATAAACATTTCAGCTTATAATAAGGTATAATTTGTAAAAAAAACAAAAAAACATTTCGAGGCAGAGAAGACAATCGAACTTACAAATACAATTAAAGTGGTCAAAACTGTTAAAGATTTTTTTTAAAATCGGAAAAGGTAGGTGACCACTGATGCTACAAATGATATCCAGCTAAATAGAAAGTCTGCCAAGGTTTTTATAATTCCATACAAAACAAAAACAAAACAAGTCAGCCTTAATACTGAATTTTATGTTGTCAAAATATTAAGAGATAACAAGAAGAGAACAAACAGGCTTGTCAACAAACAAGAGTAAGAAAGTGGGCAGGAGGTCTTCTCACGCTGGGCCTCGGTATCCCTCTCTGTAATTGGATTCCGGACGGAGAGAACGCAGTCAGAACACGCCGGAAACAGAATGTCGGTTACCATCATGCTGAGCCGACGTCCCCCATGGCTGCGTGTTAGGACCCCTGCTGTTCGCGCTGCTCGGGGTGAACTCCTCTGGAGAATCCAATGGCGTTCACATCATTAGGGGTTCTGAGGAGACTACGGTGGTGGTGATGAAACCTCACAGAGAGGCGGTGCAGCAGCCGATGAGGTGGTGCAAGTACAACCGTTAGCTGAACTTGGGAAAATAGTCAAAAGAAAACTGCTTGTGGGCTTCGGGCAGACGTGAGCTGAGTACCGAACACCAAAGAACACCGTCCATCAATGGTGCAACAGAGACCCAACATGTCGGATGACCTCACCGAACCTCTGAGCACCGACTATGTAGCCCAGACTGCACCATTTTAGCTATAAATCTAATTATTTTGCTGTTGCCTGGTAACTCTTTTATGTCTTTTCTAAATAAAGAGTGGTAGAAATATTTATTTTCTAGTTTCCAAGCTTTATTTTTCACAGCGCATGAAATCATACCCATCATATTTATTTATGTTTGTGAGATGAGGAAATAACTGAATGTATACAAGTTAAAGGATGGCTTTGATGACTTTGTTACTACTAACTTATTGACTTTGATGACTTTGATGTTTGACTGGATGTCCTTGTGACATGTAAGTAGATGACTTTGATGCCTTTGATGTGTGACTTGACGTCTTTGTGACATATTACTTTTTGACGTTGATATGTTTGGCATGTGACTTGTGTCTTTGTGGCATATGACTTTGATGTCTTTTACATGTCAGTTGATGTCTTTGTGAAATTTGATCCCTTTGATGTCACTGACGTGTGCCTTGTTGTCTTTGAAGCGTAGACTATGTCTATGCTCTGTTTGAGTTGTGACCAGATGTCTTTGTGACATGCAACTTGATGACTTTGATGTCTTTGGCATGTGACGGGTGTTTTTGTGACATATAACTTGATCACTTTGATGTCTCTCACATGTGAATTGATGTCTTTGAAGCATATACTATGTCTGTGATGTCTGATGTAAGATTTGATGACTTTGATGTCTTTGCCATGTGACTGGTGTTTTTGTGACATATAACTTGATCACTTTGATGTCTCACATGTGACTCGATACCTTTTGAGGCGTAAACTATGTCTGTGATGCCTGAGGTTTGATTTGATGTCTTTGTCACATGTAATTTGATGGCTTTGATGTCTCTGACATGTGACTTGATGCCTTTTGAGGCGTAAACTATGTCTGTGATGTCTTTGTCACATGTAATATGATGACTTTGATGTCTCTGACATGTGACTTGATGTCTTTGAAGCATAGACTATGTCTGTGATGTCTTTGTCACATGTAATATGATGACTTTGATGTCTGTGACATGTGACTTGATGCCCTTTGAAGCGTACACTATGTCTGTGAAATGTAATGACAGCAACGAAGAATCCAAAGTTTTGCAATTTTTAGCAAATTGTATATTTTTATTAAATTAGCGCCTGCCCCTTTAACAGAAATCCAAAATCAACCGTTTGGTAAACATGTTTTTAGAACGTGTCAACGTTTTAATGACAGCGTAGTAAAACAAAAAAAACCCTGAGCACACGGATCCACGAAAAACAACTTAAAACCCTGTAGTGTGCATGCCGGGCCAGTAGAGGGCGGTGCAACGTTTCAACATCAACAAACATCATCAAGTAAGGAAGTGATCTCATTCTGGAATTTGTTTTCAAACGTTTCCATTTTCAGAAAGGTTGTTCCAGAACAACCGTTCAGGGGAAACTCTGAATTAAAAAAAAGTACGTTAAGTTTGACCGACAGAATCTCTATTCTTTAAGTTACCGGAGACCCTTTTAATCGTGATGAATAATGTTCCATGCCATGATTGATGAAGATCACAGCAGCGGTTGAGAGGAAGGAAAGAAACTGGTGTAAATGAACTTTTTACACTATGTGACATCAAAGCCCGTAGAAAAAGTCACATTCGGTGTGAATGTCTCGACAGAAAAAGGGTAAAAATAGGATTTTAGTTTTAGTTTGCGGCCGTCCGCCACTCAAACACGGACTTTTCCTGCTTTCACAGGTCATGTGACGCCGTCGGTTGTTGAAGAAACACCCTCCCTCTTCTGATCCGGTCCTCGTCTTCATTCTTTCCCGGCAAACAGAGTCGGTGCCGTCATTCAAGCGCGATTTCTTACTTAAAGCGGAAACCGCCGCGTCCTCGCTCCGCCTGCTGAAATATTAACTGCACTGTTGTCTCGGGCCACAGAACCCGTCTAATGATTTTGGAGCTCCGGAACCAGACGGATGGCGCTGCTGCCATCACAAACCCTTAAATCAAAACCCCGGAAACCCAATCCGAGGAAGACGATGAATAATGAATCAAAAGAGGCAGACGTCTGCGGGTTCCACGCAATTACGGCGTGCAATTACACTCCATAGTTAAGTTGTTGGGCACAAATTATTAACAGCCATAACATTACAACCACCTCGGGAATCATCTTCTGCCAGCCGCGAGCAGAACACTTTCTATCAGAACCAGCTTTCACTTTCTGAAATGAGAGTAAAGAAATATAAAGTCAGTGGAAAGTATTAAATGGGAATGTAAAAATACCATGCTTAAGAAAGGGGCCCCCAATCCCCTGCATTGTACAAGCAATCTCCTCGAATTAAATGTGAATTTATGTCCCGAAAAACTGTGTTTTTCCACAAATAAAAGCAAAGCGCCCCCTAGTGGGCAAAGCATGAATCTCATCTCATGAAATCTCATGAACAGAATCTTGTGACCGGGCTTCTACAGCGGCTGCTCCCAAACACTGGATATAGTTTAAATGCTTTTAAAAGGACTGCTGGGATATATTAACAAAAACTGGACGGCTTTCTTTGGGTTTCGTTGCTTCTATTAAAAAAAAAAGTTTTATTACTTGTTGCTTTTAATTATTTTCTCGTTTTTTTTTAATCCGTCCGTTCGGCGCTTTGACCCGTTTATACAGTTCAGCTGCATAAATAAAATTAAAATTGACATTGGCTGTTCTCCAAATCAATCCAGTTCTTCCTCGTACTAAGGTCTATGTGGGTATAACACTTAAAAATGATCCATTTTCCGTCATAAAAGAATTAAAAATTTATAAAATAATAAATAAATGAATAAGAATAAGAAATAAATAAATAGATCAATTTTTAAAAAAAGTTTAAATGATCCATTTGATAGTTTTTGAAAACCAACAATCTACAGATGCCATGAAAATTCCATAATATCTGGGACCTTTGGGGCATATAATTATTCCTCTTCATCTGAGCCATCCCTGAGGGGCGGTGGGCCCAAGCCCCCATGAAACATCACGCGGGTCAAGGTCTTGCTCATGGACCCTACCGCACGTAGATTTCTGGGTTTGAACTGCCGACCCCCCCATCTCCCCAATGGGACACGACCACATGGCGGGCAGATGTGCCCACCTGTTACCGGGTCACACTGGGACAATGTGGGTCATGATCACGCCACCAGGGTCACAGATGGGAAGCACCAACAGCTGCTTCCAGGAGGCCCGACCCGACCCGGTCCGGCTCATCTGGCATGCTAACCGAGGCAAATGCAGGGCAGTCACTCATGTTGAGAAGCTCATGCAAGCAAAAGACATCGGAACAAACTCCGTCACCAGAGCATGAAGAAGTCTTACCAACAAGTTGTTCTTATTTTAAAGAAGACTTTTCTTTAAAGGGATTTATGAACACTCGACACATTTTAAGTCTCTTTTACTTTAAGCGCTCACACTGAGAATCTGGCAGGACCAAAGCAGAAAAGAGAAACCTCCTCATATTTTCCCCAGGAGGAAAGAGGGCGATCGGAGAGGGTAAACGTTTGAATATGAGAAAACGGCGGTGATTCAGATTTCTGAAGGATGATATTTAGTTGTTTGTCCGCATTTGACTATCAAACCCTGAAGCGTTTGACCGGCCCCCCCTACCAATCTGGAGCGCTGTTGAAAACCTTGTTTCCATGGTTATCTTTCCACCTCAGGGTCATTTTAAATATGACTTCAATTTGATTTGAATTTGTGTTGTAGTTGCAGCTTACCACACACACACACACACACACACACACACTGGTGATGGGTGAGGGTTCTGCGCTGTGAGATAAGGTCAAAAGCAGTTCTGGGCTGAGTGTGGGTGTTGAGGGGGCTGCATGGTGAATAGCAATGTCCAAAACTAATCGGGATTAACTTCTAATCGCTTCAACCACTGGGCCGCTATGCAAATCAGCTCAATTATGGGCACAGGCCCCGGCCCCTGATTGGCTCTTATCATAACGGCGCGAGGACTAGCGGGGGAGGGAGGGGGTGGACCGGTAGGCCTTAGCATGGCTGCTCTCTTGGAATCAACACTGCTGCTGTCTAGGTCGTTCTAAAAATAGAAAAACTCAATCTCCCGCTCTTTGTTATATATTTAGTCCATTTTCACGAGGCTTTGTCGTCTGTTTTCATTTCTCTGAATCCTCTTAACGCTTTCTTGGATCATTTCCTCCCACCATTTCCTGGACGGTTCCACCACAGTGGTTAGGATTATGTTATTGAATGTTTGTCTCTACCAGAAGGAATAAATATAAAAATATATTTAATGTCTAATTAATTATTGGAATCGCCAGATACTGACAGGATTAACTAATGTTCAGAACGATTCCCCACAAAGTCCAGGTTCACACAGTGAAACAGTCCAGGTTCTTACAGTGAAACAGTCCAGGTTCATACAGTGAAACAGTCCAGGTTCACACAGTGAAACAGTTTAGGTTCATACAGTGAAACAGTCCAGGTTCACACAGTGAAACAGTCCAGGTTCACACAGTGAAACAGTCCAGGTTCATACAGGTAAACAGTCCAGGTTCATACAGTGAAACAGTCCAGGTTCACACAGTGAAACAGTCCAGGTTCACACAGTGAAACAGTCCAGGTTCATACAGGTAAACAGTCCAGGTTCATACAGTGAAACAGTCCAGGTTCATACAGTGAAACAGTCCAGGTTCATACAGTGAAACAGTCCAGGTTCACACAGTGAAACAGTCCAG
>VRLP01004758.1:0-42500 GCA_009660295.1 Lophius piscatorius
CAGCAACACAACATTCAAACACTTTAAACAGATTAATATCGACCAGAGTAAAACTAAGAGGGTTGTTGACGTTATTTATCAGCAGCTGTATAAGCCCGTTACTAAAAAAAGGACTTAAAAGTTTCCTTTTTTGCAGAACCTATAACTTTAATTAACATTGCTGCTTTTTGGTCAGGTTTTTATATAGTTATTATTTTATTTTTTATTGATGCTTTTATCTGCTTCTACTTTGTAGCACTTTGAGATTTGATCCAAATGTAAAGAGCATTATAAATTAAATGTATTATTATTATTATTGTTACTGCGTTTGAGTGTCAAAGTGACGTCATCTGTGTGCGCACAACTCCAGCACGGTTTTAATTATACCGTTAAGATTTGCACAATTTAAGTGCCCTTTTCAAATGACGTGAGTCACGTGTCTTCGCATGAAGTGGAAATAGAAGAATCTTTGGAAACTATGGAAACAGTGGTTAGGTTCGGTACCAGAACCCTGAGGGACCGCCCACATCACCGCCGGGTTTGTGCGGTGACACACGTGATTTTAGAGACAGTGGAAAAATTATTACATTTATAATATATTATTATTATGGGTAACAATTATTATAATATATTTTACAATAATAATAATAATATTAATAATAATACAATTAGAAAAAATTAATATAATTTTCCTTTTAAAAAAATCCATGTGTAGATAATATTTATAATTATTAATATTAATGTTATTATTAAAGAAAACAAATGGATGGATGGATGGATGCCTGGATAAATGGATGGATGAATGAATGAATGGATGGATAATGGATGGATGGATAGATGGATGGATGGAAGGAAGGATGAATTAATGGATGAAGGATAATGGATTGATGAATGAATGGATGGATGGATGATGAATAGATGGATGGATGGATATTGGATTATTGGACGGATGATGGATGCTTTGATGGAAGGATAATGGATGGATCGATGAATGAATTAATGAAGGTATGGATAATGAATGGATGGATAATGGATGGATGAATGGATGAATAATGGATGAATGAAGGTATGGATGGATGATGGATGGATCAATGAATGGATGGATGATGGATGGATAATGGATGGATGGATGAATGGATGGATAATTGATGATGAATGAATGGATGGATGATGGATGAATAATGGATGGATGAATGAATGGATAATGGATGGATGGATAATGGATGGATGAATGGATAATGGATGGATGAATGAATGGATGGATAATGGATGAATGAATGGATAATAGATGGATGAATGAATGGATGGATAATGGATGAATGAATGGATAATAGATGGATGGATAGTGGATGGATAGATGAATGAAGGGATAATGGATGGATGGATGGATGAAGGGATAATGGATGGATGAATGAATGAAGGGATAATGGATGGATGAATGAAGGGATAATGGATGGATGGATGAATGAAGGGATAAAGGATTGAATGGATGAATGAAGGGATAATGGATAGATGGATGGATGAAGGGATAATGGATAGATGGATGGATGAATGAAGGGATAATGGATGAATGGATGGATGAAGGGATAATGGATGGATGAATGAAGGGATAATGGATGGATGGATGAATGAATGAAGGGATAATGGATGGATGGACGGATGAATGAAGGGATAATTGATGGATGGATGAATGAAGGGATAATGGATAGATGGATGAATGAATGGATAATGGATGGATGAATGAAGGGATAATGGATAGATGGATGGATGAAGGGATGGATAATGGATGAATGAATGGATAATAGATGGATGAATGAATGGATAATAGATGGATGGATGGATAGTGGATGGATGGATGAATGAAGGGATAAAGGATGGATGGATGAATGAAGGGATAATGGATGGATGGCTGAATGAAGGGATAATGGATGGATGAATGAAGGGATAATGGATGGATGAATGGATGAATAATGGATGGATGAATGAATAATGGATAGATGGATGGATGAAGGGATAATGGATGGATGGATAATGGATGGATGGATAATGGATGGATGGATGAAGGGATAATGGATAATGGATGGATGAAGGGATAATGGATGGATGGATGAAGGGATAATGGATGGATGAAGGGATAATGGATGGATGGATGAAGGGATAATGTATGGATGGATGAATGAAGGGATAATGGATAGATGGATGAATGAAGGGATAATGGATAGATGGATGGATGGATGAAGGGATAATGGATAGATGGATGGATGAAGGGATAATGGATAGATGGATGGATGAAGGGATAATGGATGGATGGATGAATGAAGGGATAATGGATAGATGGATGGATGGATGAAGGGATAATGGATGGCTGGCTGGATGCTGTGGAGTTAGTTTGTGAGTATGAACCTAAGAAAATGAAATACAGGCACCATATTTCCGGACCCTGGTGAGGATTCATCATCTGGGGACCATGAAGACCTGCTGATGGTTGGTCGGAGAAGTGAGAAGTGAGACCCGCCGCTGACGCGGGATGAAAAGGTCGGATGGTTAAATGGTTTCCGGCTCGTCTCCTCTGCTGCTTCTTTATTCGTCCCGCCATCGACCCTCAGCTCCGAGGAAAAGGCTGAATTTTTCCCAGAGTAGGTCGACGCAGACACTCACATCCCAGACGTCACTGAGACACCAGCGCGACCTAATAGATGCAACATGTAGAACTGCATAGTTGTGTGTGTGTGTGTGTGTGTGCGTGTGTGTGTGTGTGTGTGTGTGTTGAACTGACGAGTGCTGGCGGGTTTTTGGACACAATGTGAGCTCAGACTTATCGGTGCAGCTTTATCCACCTAAAAAAACAGGCCTCTCCTGTAAGCGCTTGAACACGTGCAGACACACACCTACACACACACCTACACACACACACACTACGACACACACACACCTACACACACACACACCTACACACACACCTACACACACACACACTACGACACACACTACAAAAAAACACACATACACACTTGTATGATATTAGAGATATTGTTTTATTGCTTCTTCAAAGAGGGCTGCACACAAACACATTCACACACACACACACACACACACACACACACACATATAATAGAATTGACACTTCAGCTCTGACTTATTATTTTCCTGCTCCCCACCGGATCATGTGACCATCTCCACACCAGAAACACCTGAACGATGTCCAATCGGTGCTCAAAAATGTATTTCGTGAGAAATAAAAAACACGGTTCCTGTTCTTCCTCTGAGTAACGTTCTTCTGAATAATTCTCATCATATAAAATTACTTCACAAAGACCTTAGTACATCAATAAGTCACAGCTTTCAGGCTTCATATTTTCCAGATGGTGAACAATAACAATTAGTCTCTGCATTAATCCCATTATAAATGTTATAATTACTACTTTATATCTTTCAAGTATCAAAGTTCTACATGTTGATTGACTTTGACTCTTTGATGTCCTGCTCAGCTGTTTGGTTGAGTTCATATTGAGTCACTATTCCTTATTGAAAAACGCGACTGAACCTCTTTATAACGCGACCCAGCGGCAGCATGTATATGCTAAAGAGTAAGGGGGCCCAGGACGGAGCCCTGGGGGACACCACAGGTCAAAGGGGCCACCAAGGAAGAGGCATTAACCGTTTCTGTTGAGAAAATTCTTCGATACAACCCTATAAAGTCTAATTAGGGTCTAATAGTTTTCTAAAAAACACCATTAACCAAAAAGTCGAGCTAATCTAATTAAAATTCACTATTTTCCGTGAAATAGAATATTTTATCCTGCAATTTGCACTATTTAGAAACGTGCTCGACCTGACGATTCGTCATTTTTAGAGTTTCCAAGATATTCAATTAATAAATCCACCCACAAAAAAAAAGTAAGATATTGAGAAAAATATTTATTTTCCATATTTTTCTTGGAGGGATGATGGAATATCTTGTATCTTATATATTATTATTATTATTATTTATATTTCGTTGAAGAATTAACAAGCTGGATTTAAACAACACTCTGCCAATGTGATTCTGTAGTTTCATCCTGCACTGCTCAAAGTTGGAAGAGGATGTAGAAAACGTTTCCTTCCCCCGGTGTGTGTGAGTCATTTTTCTCAAAAACCCAAATAAAATACAAGTGAATTTTGTGAAGGTTGTTTTTTTTGTTTTTTGGGCAAGCATTCTGATTTATTGAAGGCACATCCGTTGGAATGAGCTCAACTTATTCCCTTTGAATAAATACATTTTTTTTTGCCACTTTAAGACCAAAAAGACAAAAAAAAAAAAAGGGAAAAAAAAGACGAAAACTGTTTAAGGCGAAAACTTTAAAACCTCTTTATTTATCAGTTTTAAGTTAGATCAGCTCAACCTTTACATAAAACATGTTTCAAGAAAAAACCGTTAGACCCTTATTAGACTCTTGGTTGAATGAAGTTACATAATTCTGTTTAGTAAGTCCCACAGGGCCCCATCCTGGGCCCCTTTACTGTTTCGCATATACATGCTGCCACTGGGTCGTATTATAAACAGGTTCAGTCAAGTTTTTAAGAATAAGAACATTAAAGGTTTAATTAACGGAAGATTTCCCAACAGCCAGACTTTGATGCGTTACATTTCACAAAAATATTAAATAGCATTTAGCAATAGCGGACTTTTAAAATTGACTGCAGTGGATTGAGTTTGAAAACATTACCGCCAGTATAGACTTTTCCTTTGAGTTAAAAATAAGGAGTTTAATTTTGATTAAACTCCTTATTTAAGCGAAAAATAAAAAGTTTAAAAATAAGTGAATAAAACATAGTCGGGGGCCAAAATGCTCAGCCGCCACCACCACCAGTCCAGTTAGAAAATCAAAATAAAGACGCTCATAATAAAGACGAGTCATGCGGTAAAAAGTAGGTAGAACACATTAATCTTGTCAAAAGTAAGAAAGTAAACTACCCGTTTCTCATGGAGGTACAATCATACAGAGGTATAAATACACCAGAACCAAACCAAGCCTTTATCGGGTCCCTAGCAGAAAGTGGGTTTGGGCTGCACCACTATTACCCAACTCTCCTCTAATGTAATATGTGATAATTTGCTGTAAGTCTAATAAACAATTGTAGTTGTTGTTTACGTACTGCTTACATTATCCGCCTGGTAATGTTTTTACCCTTCTGTCATTTTAAAACACGATACAAACAGTAAAAATAACTCAATGGATCAGAGGGATCGGAAACAAGATAACAATAGCGGTAAAAGAGTGAAGACATAATTCTGCTGCTCTGGAGGGGCCCTGATGCCCACCAGAAGCTGATTATAGAGCAAACCGGCTCTAGAAACTTCCAGCTAACATTGAAAAGCAGGTTTCAACCAATGTTAGCTCTGATTAGATAAAAACTAGTTACTTTACTCTAAATGTATAAATCATTCTGAGAGAGGGTTTCAGTAAAATAAGAAAAAATGTCCAATCACAAACCATAATACTGTAGTTAGATATCAGTAACATGAAACGGATGCCACACTCTACTATATAAATATATATTATATATATATACTCTACTATTAATATATATATATATACTTTTACAAATATATACATTAAAAAATAATAATACATACATATATACATTCATATGTATATACATACATACATATACACATACATATATACACAGACAAATACATACGTATATACATACATACATATGTACATACATATATATACATACATATACACAGACACATACATACATACGTATATACATACATATGTACTTACATATATATGTATATATATACATACATATATGTGTATATATATATATACATATATACATACATATATGTTTTTATATATATACACATATATACATACATATATATGTGTATATATATATATATATATATACACATATATACATACATATATATGTGTATATATATATATATATATATATGTATGATTATCATTCCATATATCCCATGTATGTCATTTGGCTTTTATTTTGTAATTTAGAAGACACAACCGGATGCTGTGTCCTCCTTGAATTCCACTCCTTTAACCAACAGAATACGGTTCAAAAGTTTTCCGGTTTTCTCCAGCCTTCTCGGTTTCGCCTTCGTGCGAAAACAAAAGCCAGCGGAATCTTTCAGTCACGCGTGGAAATATTCGTGTCAATCCTCGTTGGCCTCCCTGAAAGCTACACAACGTTTTTGGGCTTGACAGGTTGGTCCCGGCGCCAACAACTGGAGGAGGATTTCCGACCCACTCACAGCCGAACCCGGTGGTATCTACGGGAGCGGAGGCACAACCCTAAGTTCAGACGGAGAACCGGCATTAAAAAAAAAAAAAACCTCCAACGTGGATCCGATCGCGGTCGTCTTTAGCTCCGAACTCCTGCAGGAGTTGGAAGAAGAGGAGGAGGAGGAGGAGGAGGAGGAGGGGGTGGGCAGACAGCGGCCAGCTGCAGACGGAAGAGGACGCACCACCGCCACAGCGCACACTGTTGTGTTTGCTGCACACACGCATGCCAGCGAAAACTAGTCCATCCAGACGAGAGGAGCCGCCGGTGGCGCTGAGAGACTCCAGAAGGGGTTTCCGTTCTCATCCCCGGTGATCGTATTTGTTCTGGTGGAACCATGCCAGGAAAGGAAATCCAGCCTCGGCTCCAAATAACCGGAGACTTCTAACTGGATCTGCTCTTCAAATGCAGGAAATACGGCCTGGTAAAAAAAAAAGAAAAAAGTTTGGGAGCTCTTGGAAACGATAGTGGGTTTGGGGGGGTGGGAGGTGGGGGGCCGTTCGCACCCGTTTTTTTTTTTTACGACGTGCTTTTTTTTTTTTTTTTTTTTTTTTAAGTGCTACGTTTAAAAAAAAAATATATATATATATATATATATTTTTTTTAAACATAATTGTTATCGTTTTTGGTTCATAAAAAACGCGCCTGTTTTGCAGAGGAGCGAAAAGCTCTGGGGTCGGACCGAACACGCCGTTCGGTGTTGTTGCTGCTGGAGTTTTGATCATCTCTATTTATAGACCAGCCTGTTCCTACCGGGGCTGTTCCTCATAGCTGTATATATTTTTGCCAACTGCGCGCAACAAGTTGTAGACACTCCCAGCAGAGGCGAAGCGACGCTGATGTGGGCCAGCGGATGGTGTTTTCTGCGATCCTCTTCTCCGAATATGCGTCTTTGAATATCACACACCCCTCCCCGACCCCCTCTTTGGAAGGCAGAGGGGGAATACGCGCCGGAGTTCCGGAGAGGGAGTTCAGGAAAGGACGGGGCTGGATCCGTGGGAATAGGCCTGCCCTCAGTCAGGCCCTCTTATGATCTGGATCTTGGAGCAACACAATAACTCGGTCCCGGAATATGTTCCCGGTTCCTCTGCAATCAAAGATGGAAGGAGAATGTGTGGGAATGATTCCCGAACAAATTGCCCCTTGCAAACTGAGCCGTGCATGTGAAGAGAGAGGATGTAGAGGAAGGTGAAACCACTTTTTTTTTTCTACTTCTTTTCTTTTAAGTGATCGGAATCAATAAGTTTCAAAAGGACGATATTTCTTTTTTTTTTTAATATATATTTTTTTTGGGGATATAAACAAGAAAAACGCCAAGAAAAGCAGATGGATCGAGCTACTTAAGGTAAACACGGAACTAAAATAGAGCTTAAAACATTTGATTCTTACAGATTTGATTCTTTTACGATGACGGCGAAATCACTTTAAGAGAGTATTTTTTTTTTGTTTGGTTTTTTGAGTGTTTTGAAGAGGAGAGAGAGAGAGAGAGAAAGAGAGAGAGAGAGGCAGAACGTGTAAATTGTTTTTTGTGTGTGTTGCGAGTGCTGTGAGGATTAAACGGAGAGCAGAACTTTTTTTTTGCAGCCACTTGCTGTGCACAACCCCAAAAACTCCTGACATCCTCCATCTGCTCGCACAATGAGGACGTGACCCCCCCCCAAAAGAAAAAAGAAAGCTGTCACCGAGGACAGTTACGACAGTAACGTTTGGGTATTTTCTCTTTTTCCCTGACGCTGTCCGACTCCGTCATGCCAGCAACGTTATTGCGCATATTCAGATGAGGTCATTTCCAGCCGTGTGACGTCAGGTCTGACTCGATGAAGGTATTGAAAAAAAAGGACGTTTGCACATCACTAATCAGCGCTTTTACCGACAAACGATGCTGAGTTCAGGGGGGCGGAGGAGTGGTGACTGTGTTTTTAACGCCGCAGGAGAGAAAGCCGGGCTCCGACCCAGAACCTCTTAGGAGAGGAAGATACGTGTAACGTGAGTACCGACGCAAATAAAATAAAACAACAAAAAAAAAAAACCTGGTATAATGAACTTCTCTGAAAGAATTGGACCGGCGCGTCTTGTGTGAGTGAGTGTTCGGGATGCTGCGTGTGTAGCAACTACGTCTGTGCCGTACATGCAGTGTGATCATTCCAACAAACACCTTTTGCTCCTCTCACCTCCCCTCCCCTCCGCCGTCTCCTCCCTCCTCTCTCCTCTCTCTGTGCCACATGTGAACACGAGGCGCCCACGCGAATCGTCTTAATTACCTGAGAGCGTTCAGAAGATCTCACTCACATTGAACACAACCTCCTCTCCCTCTCTCCCTCTCTCCCTCTCTCCCTCTCTCTCTCTCCCTCTCTCGCGCCCATTCCACTTCTCCTCACAACAGTCAATATGGCCACTCTGCAACAGCCTCTCATGCAAGGCACAGAAGTGAGCTGCGACTCCACCGGGGATGGCGCCGTGACCGTACGGATTACCAACAACGCCAAGCACGTGCATCAGCATGAGCCACAGGCCATCAGCAGGGGATACGGAGGGGCTGCAGGTTATGGAGGGGTGGGCAAAGTGAACCCTAACCTGCACAAATACAGCATCTCCTCCAGCTGCAGCTCGGCAGACTCCAGACCGGCCGCCGCCGCCTCCTCCTCCTCCAGGTTGCGAAGGAGGGCGCCTCCGCTGTTTGAACGCTCCGCTGCCCAGTGCTGGGACCCCAAGTTTGACTCCCCCATCTTGGAAGAGGCGTGTCAGGAAAGGTGCTTTCCTCAGACACAGCGGCGGTTCCGCTATGTTCTGTTCTACCTGGCTGTGGCGTCCGTTCTGTGGGGGGTGTACTTTGTGGTCAACAGTGACCGCTGTAACCCCATGACCTTCATGGCCCCCACAGCCTCATTTTTAATCATCCTGCTGCTCCTGTTTTTATTCACATTCACGCAGCTGTACACCTGGCTGTACAACCAAACCTCTCTGCTCCTGATCGCAGTCACCTTCGCCATCACCTTAGCGCCACAGGTTCAGACCGCTGGCTACACTGAGCTGGAGTGGGCCGGGGGCGGGAACGCCTCGTATCTCCCACCGTACGGAGAAATTCCCATTCCTTGTATCTCCCCCGTGGGAACCTTTTCTCTGTGCATGGAGGTTCTGTTGTTGCTGTACAGCGTCCTCCACGTCCGCCTCTACGCCTCTGTGATGCTGGGCCTCCTGTATTCTATATTATTTGAGGCGCTGGAATGGCTGCCATTACGTCAGAGGAGTTCCGACACCACTGGATGGGGTTTAGTGGGCTCAGGTTCTGATTGGGAGGAAGACACCCTCCGCTGGTTGGGCCCGGCCAAAGCAATCCTCCACCTGTGCGCCCACGTCATCGGCATCCACCTGTTCATCATGTCGGAGGTGCGTTCCCGCAGCACCTTCCTCAAAGTGGGCCAGGCCATCATGCACGGCAAAGACTTGGAGGTGGAGAAGGCTCTGAAGGAGAGAATGATCCACTCGGTCATGCCGCAGCGGGTCGCGGACGAGCTGATGAAGCAGGGTGATGACGAGGGCTGCGGCGAGAGCTCCGGCAAGCGGTACTCCTCCGGCGCCTGCTCCGCCTCCGCCGTGTCTGTGGGCGGCGGAGGATTCGGTGGAGCTTCTCAGGTCCAAAGTGCCACGAACTCCAGGAATCACCCGCACAACAATCTGAAACGCAAGAAGACCTCCATCCCCCGCGGACAGATCATCTTCCGGCCCTTCAACATGAAACGCATGGAGCCTGTGAGCATCCTGTTTGCCGACATTGTGGGTTTCACCAAAATGTCCGCCAACAAGTCAGCACCGGCGCTGGTGGGCCTTCTCAACGATCTGTTCGGGCGTTTCGACCGGCTCTGTGAACTAACCTGCTGCGAGAAGATCAGCACTCTGGGAGATTGTTACTACTGTGTGGCTGGCTGCCCCGAGCCCAGGCCGGACCACGCCTACTGCTGCGTGGAGATGGGTTTGGGAATGATCGAGGCCATCGAGCAGTTCTGCCAGGAGACGCGGGAGACCGTCAGCATGCGGGTCGGGGTCCACACGGGCACCGTGCTGTGCGGCATCCTGGGAATTAAGAGATTCAAGTTCGACGTTTGGTCGAACGACGTCAATCTGGCCAACTTGATGGAGCAGCTGGGCGTCGCCGGCAAAGTCCACCTGTCGGAGGCCACAGCCCGATTCCTGGACCACCACTACCAGAGGGAGGATGGGCGAGTGGCGGAGAGAGCCGGGCAGAACGTGGTGGAGAAGCTGAAGGGTAAGTGGCTCTCCGATCTTCTCAAATATTCTCTCCATGATCTAAAAACAAGTCCGTACTGTAAAGAAGAGGAGGTCGTAACTGATGAACGGTTATTACTTCATCTAGGAACATTTTATGCTCCATATTACAAAAGTCCTTTGAACTTACAACAAAGGCTGGAAAAGATTTGATAACAAGAAGGGGGAGGAGGTTGCATTTCAAGTCGTACGTTTAGAGGGTAAAGGTCGAATGCCTGCGTTGTCTGGTTATCAGCTTGAGTGAGGTCACTAAAAACATGTTCTCTGATTATCCGACCCGTTTGTGGAAACAGTCTACCCTGTCAGAATACCAGAGGAAGACATTAAAGCGGTGGTTTTTGTTGAATGTGTTGTAGATTTAGCGCGGCTGGTGCTTGTGTCATTGAGACGAAACTATTTCCGTCAGATAAGACGGAACAGGAAGAAAAGATGAATTATTTATTACAACCCATGATGTGTGATAATTAGTCCGTGAGAACGTCTTTGGTGCTCAAACTCTTCGTGGGAAAGATTGAGGTCAAAGTGTCGCCGCCTGGAGCAGCGGCATGGAATACAACCCCCCCTTTGGAGTCTGGATACTGGTGGTGGTTGCCGATGAATCTGCTGAGGCTGATGGATATGCGAGGACTGGGTGGAGATGGGGTGGTGGACGGCGCTGTAAACCAGCCAAATGAAAGAACTAGATGAATGGAGAGAGAGTCGTATTTAAAGACGGCAGCTGATGGTGGTGGGCGGAGCCTGCAGGTGTTACAGCGATTGGTTGGATGAGGCTACCCGAATGAGTGCGGCAGATATCAACTGATGCCCCAGACAGCGGAGCAGCTAATTGAGACTGAGCATGTGCGAAAGGTGAGGATACCAGTGGTACGAGCGGTACTGTGGTCCGAGTGTGTGAGAGGATAGTCCTTCAGACTCAACTTCCGATAGATCTCCATTTAATCACCAAATTAAACAAATGGGTTTGGAATCTTTCCCGCAGACAAAGGTTAATGATGACAACTTGCAAAGTGACACAGTTAATGGATAACGGCTTACTGGTGCTGTAATCCGAACTAACTGGGTCAGAGCCGGTTTTTCAGAGACATCCTTTTGTATTAAATACCGTTTTGAGCCACACAAAATCAGTGCAGTTCCTTTCAGAGTGTGTCACGGGCTGTTTTTCCTCACCGGGAGAGATAACAATCCATGCGAGGCTTCATTCTTGTTTCTGACCGGGCTGGACGGCTTCTTGTTGTGATTAGCCGGAGTTTTCTGGAGATCGCATTTGATAAGAGGAGGGCTGACTGGACAGAGGACGGAAGATGATGGAAAGACATTTAGACTGTCTGCATGTCGTCCAACATCCACTACTAACATTACATGTATACACACACACACACACACACACACACACACACACACACAGAGCCAGACTGAGAATATTCTGTGGACAGCAGTATCTGTGGAACTAATTTATCTAGCAGGGAATTCCACTTAGGTTGTCTAATCGTGTGCCTCTTGCAAAAGGAGGCGGTCTGTTCTACCGTCAGGCCTTCTGTCAAAGTGGATTTACTCTTTGGCGCTTCATGCTGCCATCACTCTCTGTTTCCTGGCCGGGGGACAGTGACATTGTAATACCTTGATATGTAGCTTTTGTTCGGGGCTAGAGAAGGGAGAATGGCATCTACTCTTCCTGCTGAAGCAGGGAGCCACTGTTTCCTGCTCGGAGCGTGAGATGACCTCAGCGATTCGCTTCAGAAGCAGGGAGAAAGAAGATTCCACAGTTTAATCAATGCATGGAACCAGTTTTTCTTTTTTTTTAAAAAGTTTTTTATATATTCATTTTGAAACACTTTATGAGTAAAAAAAACAAATCATTGCTGGAGAATGTCTGACGTGGTGAAGCTTAAGTTCTCCTGGGTGATCCGCTAGCTCTGCTCCTAGAGATGAACAGGAAACTGGCGTATGTTAATAACATTATGAGGAGAATTTACAAATTGATAACGTGTTAAAAAATTCCCGATGACCTTTTTTCTCCAAACTTTTACAGCCATAACGAGTAGTGAAGGGTAACAGTGGAAGTAGGCGCTGGTCGGCATTGTGTACGTGTTCAAACTCGTTGGAAATGAACCTAGGCTCCGCCCCCTGGCGGTGTGTTTCTTAAATTATATTTTTAAGTGAATATAAAAATTTTGAAGCCTCCTTCAAAAGGATATTAAACGTTATATTTTGGCTTTTTTCAGGGACTTCCGGACTCGTGGTTACCTCTGCGCAGTCGCTAGTTTTAGCCGCTCCGCCAATGTTAGCTTCTTGAAGTTCGCTACGTTCCTCGGGGGGATTCACTCGGAAGTTTCTGATGAAGTTCTTTGTGTAGAACCTTTTTCGGGGTTGTTCCTCCACAGATTTGTAACTGTTACCTTGTAACAGCCGTGTATAATATTTCATGTACAGTCAACTTTTGGAAGTAATGCTAATATGTTGACGACTATGTCGGTCATTTTGGTCATTAGCCACCAGGATAATTTGGCTTAGTAGGACCTTTTCCATCTAATATGCTATTTAAAAACAAAAAGAGTTCTAACTATTGTTTCCAGATCCACATTTTTCAAAAGGTTTCATGTAGTTGTAGCGTTCCGAGGGTCTTAGCTCTATTCATTTTTACAGTTTGAGACGACACGTTGCCACATTTATCGCGTCAAGCGTTATCATTTGCAGTAAAGTTTCCCGTTGTAGGACAAATAAAGGGACATCTTATCTTGTCTTATCTTGAAACGTTGACTCGCACCGTCAGTCGAAACTAAGTTAACTTTTTTCCCCCACCCCTCCATTCCAAACACACAAAAGTTAACACCTCTCCTTTCATTTAGTTTGAAAGTAGGTAATACAGTTGTTAATAATACAGAATCCATTTGTGAGCAGACATTCGCAGCATGTATGTGTTACACCGTCTCCTCCTCCTGTCTGACAGGATCCTTCTACATTTTTCATTCTCAACAATTTATTTATATCAGCGGGTCCCCCCGAGTTAGTAAACCCGATCAGACGACGGTTTTCATTAATCACCTTCCTCTCTGTCGGCCCTTTTCCTCCAAGGCCGATCCAGGCCCGCGATAACCGCAGCCAAAGAACGGGCTCCCAGCCAGAGAATTCCGATGCCAGAGTGGAACCTATTGGTCCAGAAACAAGAACTTGTTAACATCAGCGACCGAGAGCAGGATTATTTCAGCAGACGAAAACGACTCAAGTACGACAAAGGACTTTACGACCGTCGCCATTTTTGTTGTTGTTGTTGTCAAACCTTTATGCTCTTCTGTCTTGCTCTGTGTTGGGCAGTACCGTGAGAGTTTTTTGCAGGGTGAAAGAAGGCATAGACCTAATGATCTGGCTGATGTGTAGTGAAGCGACATAACGACTTGGCTCTAGCGCCTCTGTGATATAACGACCGGTCTTTGGAGCTATGCACATTTTGTAATGTGGGTTTTCTAAATGATTAATTCATTGCAACTTTGAAAGACTTTAACATATTTGGACGGTTGGATGGGCGAAAAGTACCTTCTTTGTCGTATTTCCGATTAGCTGAGTCGGCGCGAGTTAGCGCCGGGTCGGAAAAGATCACATGTCGCGTAAACGGGCGACCCGCATTGAGCTTCGGAAAGGTTTAATTCGGAAAATAGAAAAAGTGTACCGCGTAAACCCACCTATTGTAAGGCCACAGGTGCATTAGCCACTTGTTGAGCGTAGCATTAGCTTGTTGCAGCAGTTCAAAGCGAGGAGCGAAAAAAAAACCCAAAAACCACCAGATGCTACGCTAACACAGAGAGTTAGCTCATTAATTCCACATCAAACTAAACGCTCTGCAAAATTTACTGTCCGAAAAAAACAACAGCTACTAGTTAAAACTGGTTACTAATAGTATTCGTTTAAGAACTTGACTATAAAATACACACTTTTTAACCGTGTCATGCATCATCTCACTATTTTACGGCACATAACCATATTGCGTACTTCTAGATTTAGACGAATTATTTCAGTAAACTTTAGAAAAGTAGAGTCATTTACGAAATCAGTCCAAATAAAAAGACAAACCAAACAGAAATCGTGTTTATCAGATTTTCGCTTCAACGGTTACCCAGTGTATTTTAAAGGTATTTAAAAGAATATGACCTCTAGTGTGTATTTAATTTGTGTACTTGCAGATTAGTTACTAATTTTCTTTTTGAGTGTCTTGCAAATACAACAGTGGAAATTCTGGTTTGATTTGTAAACATCTTCGGATGATTTGAACAAATTCCTGCAGAAAAACCTGTTTTTGTGTCGTACACTGTCGAGTATTGCATGTATTGCATGTATTGCATGTATTGCATGTACTGCATTTATTGCATGTATTGCATGTATTGCATGGCGTAGATGTTTTTGCAAAATGTGGTTCTAGAAGTCAGTGATCGTATCTGCTTTATGAAGGATTTGCACTGTAGGTCGTACGTATCGTATTATTATAAAGGAAGTTGTGTCGTAGTAATGCGATATCTCTTTAGATCCTCGTGTGGACGTTAAATCTTTTTCTTATTGCTTCACAAAGAGTCACAGAATCACACGGTGGTTTCTGACTTTAGGGGATGTTAAAGAAGAAGGCGGAGTCTCATAAACTGGTCTGATATACTTTATTAATCAAAAATGTCCCGACAAGTCCTCCCAGTGTTTAAGGGATCTGTAGAGTTTTAGTTTTCTGGTCGGGTATGTTTTTTGAAGTATGCTGAGTTTGGATACTTGAGAAAATATTGATTTTCTCAAACAGGCCAATGTCATTTTAACATTTTCCCCACAATGAATAATGAAAGGTTCATCGAATTATGGAGGATAGTTGGATATATATGTATATGTATATATATGTGTATATATGTATATTTATATGTATATATGTATATATGTATATATGTATATATATATGTATATATATGTATATATATGTATATGTATATATATGTGTATATATGTATATGTATATGTATATATGTGTATATATGTATATTTATATGTGTATATATGTATATATGTATATATATATGTGTATATATGTATATGTATATATGTGTATATGTGTATATATATGTATATATGTATATATATATGTGTATATATGTATATATGTATATGTATATATGTATATATATGTATATATGTATATATATGTATATATGTATATATATGTGTATATACGTATATGCATATATATGTGTATATGTGTATATATGTATATGTATATATATATATGTATATATATATATGTTTATATGTATATATGTATATATATATGTATATATATCTATATATGTGTATATATATGTGTATATGTGTATATATATGTATATATGTATATATATGTGTATATATGTATATTTATATGTATATATGTATATATGTGTATATATGTATATATGTGTATATATGTATATATATATGTGTATATATGTATATGTATATGTATATATATGTGTATATATGTATATATATATATGTATATATGTATATATATATATGTGTATATATGTATATATGTATATATATGTATATATATGTATATATATTTTCAAACTGTTTCATGTTTGTGTTGTGTATTAGCTCCTGCTCCAAACCATTCCACAGCTTATTTTTGATCAAATTATTTACAATGGGTGAAGCGACGGAACAAGGAACATTAACCTAAAAAAATCTGAGGAAGGTTTGAGGCCACCATCCACCAGAACCTAACCAGCGGTGTACCGTCCCAGAACATGTGAGAACAAGAACCTAAAGCCTTTATAAGACATAAAGAACAGGGAAGGTAAGATTTACTTTTCCCACTTTGGTATGTTCTGTTCTGAGACAGCAGTACGAACGGTCCCCACTCAAACCCAGTCAGAACCTGGGTCTGCGTCAGGAACATCAGCCCACCAGATGTTGTCCAATTCCAGTTGTCGATTTGCGTGAAGTGACGTAAACCGATGGAGTTTGGAAACCAGACCCTTGATGAGGCATGAGATGCTTCTAGCAAGAAAGGCCAGCGGTCCTTAGAGCTGATTCTGGTCACAGATAAACGAAGAAGAAGGAGGAGGAAGGTCGTGTTCTGTACATAAGTCTCGAAAGGAGCGTGAATCCCTCTTCGCCGTAAATGTTGCCTTAAGTTTTTTTTCTTCAAAGTTTTAAAAACCATAATGATTAGTGTTTTTAAAGTGCTCTTATTTTGAAGCATTACAGTGGAAGTAATGCTGGTCGGAATTGTGTATGTATTCAGGTCTGTTGAAATGAATGTACCCGCCGTTCTCCGCGCGGTGCGTTTCTTAAAGCAGTTGACCTTTTGAAGGGAAACTAAAAACTTTTTAAATCTTATTCAGTCCATTATATGTTGGTTATGTTCAGGGCTCGTGCCCAGTTCTGCACAATAGCTAGCTTTCGACGCCCTGCTAAAGTTAGCTGCTTGACTCTTTGATGCTATGTTCCTCGGGGTGATTACATTTTAAATGTACGATTAAGTTTGTTGTGCCCAACAACAGATTATTTTGTCCTTACTGTTGCTACAATTTGCGAGCTTTTGTTTTCTGGTTTACTTGCGAGATTGTTTGTAGCCTTGTTAGCTCATGCTAGGTGTGCATGCGTGTGACCGGCACCGAACCGACCTGAGCGACGCCGCTCGGCCAACTGCTGATCACATCAAACTATGCCTCCCGGCGCCGTTCACCTCTAGTGTCACCTTTAAGACTTGTATTGCAATTACAATACATAAATGTTTGAATAAAATTCATTCATTAAGTAATAATAATGATAATAATACATTTAATTTATAACGCACTTTACATTTGGATCAAATCTCAAAGTGCTACAAAGTAAAAGCAGATGAAAGCATCAATAAAAAAATATAATAATAACTATATAAAAACATGACCAAAAAGCAGCAATGTTAATTAAAGTTATAGGTTCTGCTAAAAAGGAAAGTTTTAAGTCCTTTTTTAATGTGTCAGTCGTCTGTGGAGCCCTCAGATGGTCAGGGAGGGCATTCCACAGAATGGAAGAGGGCAATCTAGAGCGTCTCAAACCTAAAATTCATGTTTACCAATACATCTGCTGGACTATCTATTCTACTTTGACACTACAGCCCCTTTTTTTTCCCCCATTAGAATTTCATTTCCACATGGAGTGTAAAACTCAGAAATGCATAGGTCTGAACATGTACGCCATAACACATCAGTCATCCAAACGATTATTCATATTACAGCTTTGGTTACTGAGTGTAATATGAATTGTGAAACCAATGGTAATTTCTTCTTAACAGACCATTTTGTTCGATTTTGCTTTTTCTAGTCCTTTATCTACAAATTGCACAAACGCAAGATCACCGCCAACCATTTTCCAATGAAAACCGTATCCATTGGCCAGACTGGAAAGATTGTTATTTTAATTGCCTGTTAGTGTATTTTTCCCCTGAAATGTTTTTCGAAATCCGCTCCCAACATTTGGCAATACAACAGACTGAGATAAGTTTTAAGCCGCATGTTTTTTTTTTAATAAAACAATATTTTGCCACAACTATTGAATTAAGTCTTGGTCAAAGATGAAAAAGATTTCAGTGTCTCTGACTTCCCAAGGATGCAGAAATACTGTATGTTGCACTGGACTGCTGGTATACGGCACAAACACCACAGACACTACAAGTCCCAGAATGCACTGCGATTTTCTCCTCTGTTTACGGATATCAGTGTTCAGTCAGTCACTCGGATAAACTTTAGGCCAATCTTTAGAAGAGATGATACGGAGGGAATAAAGATGAGGAAAAAAAAAAATCAAAATGCAAAATAATAGACGTATTAGTTAACACTTAGAATGTTCACGTTCAAATTGTCTAGCGACATGTTCACGCGCTTGTTTTCAGCGCTGTCGCGTTAAAAACAAGAAAACATTTTGTTGCTTACATTTAATGTGAAACACACCTGGAGGCCGTTCATGCACCTGACTGACTTCTGAGGAGCAGCTGCTCCTGACACCTGGAACAAACATGAGGAGCAACCGTCTACTTTTACTGTTTTATTGTGGCGGAAGAAGAAACTGCTCAATCAGCCCAGCCATGTACCAAGGGTCATTTAAAGTTCCTTATCGTTGGTCTTGTGAAGTGAAAATAGAAAAACTTTAGATGTAACTTGAAAAATATGGTTTTCTATATAACATATCCGTAATTTGACCGTTTTCTATTCCCTTGGTTTGTTCAGAATTCTATAAAATGAGTAAATAAAATAGGTATAAACTGTCATAACATGACAGAAAGAAAGGAAGGGGAGAGGGTCGTGTGGTTTTGTGATTAAATCATAATTTATCAGTGACAGCAAGCAGTTAATGAACCAGCCGAGTATGAAGAGAGACCAGAAACTCTCTTCTTTGGCTCCATATCTTATAGTCTCTCCTCCATCATCTCTCACTTTCTGCCTTAATAAACGTGTCATAACACACAGAGTGAGCGGATGTCTGCTACTACGGACCACACTATTTCGCTTACTCAGCGTTCTTTTGAACTTCACAAGAAATTCACCAGAAGTTCTTCTTATTGTTCAAAAATGTGTTGAGTCAAATGTTTTGTGTGTGTGTCTGTGTGTTTGTGTGTGGTGTGTGTTTTGTGTTGATAAGAATGCCCAACCCTGCCCCAACATGATTACATGTGCACACATCAGCACATAGACACACACTTTATCTTATATATATATATACAACAATAACCCAATAGTCTTATCGGTGCTGAGCGTGGAGTTCTCCTGATAATTCTCCCGATAATTCTCCTCATGTGGCCCGGATGGCATCACATGCCTGTCGTACAGTTAATTATTGACCGGCTACTATAGAATGTACGAGTTCCAGGTTTGGAATGCCTCCTCACCTGTGGTAGCCGGTCCCGCAGGCTTCTTTTTTTTTGTTGCTCAGGTTCTCCATCCGTCCTTCTGTCGTGTTCTCATGAATGCGATGAGTCGGGAAAAGACCGTTGGGGGAATTTTCCTATATACATATATTTATTCATATAGTTACATGTACTTCTTCTTGTATATATACTGTATATATATATTTTTTTGTCACTTTACAAATGCCCAAATTTCTCTGTAGGCAATAATAAAGTTCTTTCTATACTAGAAAAACTTTATTATTGTATTGTACTGTATTGTATTATATTGTATCCTTTTCTAGTCTATTGTATTCTATTCTACTGTTTCCTATTCTATCCTATTCTATTCTATTCTATTCTATTCTATTCTATTGTATTCTATTCTATTCTATCCTATCCTATTGTATTGTATTGTATCCTATTTTATTCTGTTGTATTTTATTCAATTGTATCCCTTTCTATCCTATTCTATTGTTTTGTATCATATTCTATTCTTGGATTCTATTCTAATCTACTGTATTTTATTTTATTGTATGCTATTCTATTCTATTCTACTCTATTCTATTCTATTGTAGTCTATTGTATCCTTATCTATTCTAATATATTTTATTCTATTGTTTTCTAATGGACCTTCAGACATGATCCTGGTAAATTTAAAAATAATTCAAGAAAACTCTGCGAGAAGAGTAAACTCCTTAAAAAGCAATGTTTGCAAGAGCTCCAGAGTCAAAATACAAGCGTCACAGAAAGAAGACGCACACTCTGGGAATCAGAGCCGCTTCCAGATGAGCGGCGCTCTGATGACCACAGCGCCGCAGAACACAAATATACAAATCAAGATAGTTGGTTTGGAGAGTTGTTCCAGGTGTAGACATTTATCAACGCCAAACGCTTTTCAAACGGACTAATTAACCAGCCAAAACATAAGAAAAACAACCAGAGGGTTAAAAAATTCTCTCAAGAATTTCTATTGTTTATTTTTGTATTTATGCAGAATTACTGAACATCCAAAAGTATTATTCTACAAATGACTTTTTCATGAATAAAAAGCACCTTTGATCCTGTAAGGGAATGAGGAAATAAATATATCAAATAATGACTTAATAATAGATATTACAGTGAAGGAAAATTATGTCATAACAGTTAGACGGTTATAACAGCATTATAACAGCATTATAACAGCCTTTGTAACACTTAATAAGGCGGGAAAGTTAAAAAAAAAAGTGCTCCAAACGGAACATCAAAAGAAAACACAATCGTCCACATTATTAAAAAACTTAAAGCAATTAGAGGCAGAACAGATGTCATTCCTCAAAAGAGATAAAAACACATTCTGATGTGGATAGAACAGAATTCTCTCTCTAAAAAAACAACAACAACAACAACAACAGGGAGAGAGGACAGCATGTGACATAACGGATGCACAAACAAATAAGATTATACCATCCTCGCAAGGTGTTATGGTAATTTTTTCATAGTCAGCCGGCGCCGGGAGAGACATCGACTCCATCAGAGCTTTTTCCAGACTCGCCGGACTCACCAGCCTGTAGAAAATGTCAGGATGACCTTCTCCTCGCATCCATCATCAAACAGAACCGGAGAAGGCTGGAAGCAGATTCAACACAAACGAGTCTGATGTTGTTCAACCACCGCTCCTGTCCTTCTGTAACTTTACAGTATATAAACCTACATAGTCGAAAATTCCTTCCATGGGGCTCGACTATATAGCAGACCGACGCCATAGCAACTGAAGAACCCAAAAGAAACCAACCTCAGTGTGGTGCCAAATGTTTTTTTGTTATGACGGTCGCTGGGGAGAGGCTAACGGACCTCCGACGGGTAACTTGCAGGTTCATTACAGGATCATTACTGGATCATTACTGGATCATTACCGGTGCAGGACGTTCTGGAGTGGACCATCCTCAGTGCCCCCAGACCGGAGCTCCAGGGCGGGGCTCGGCCCGCGTGGAGGCCGTCAAAGGTCTGCAGCGATGTCGGCATCCCGCCCGACCCGTCTCGAAACACGGACCGAGGCGTTTAACGGTCACGAGAGGGTTTCCGGCCCAGATGTGGCGCCATGTTTGGGCCACGATCCTGATCAATCAGGATCGTGGCCAAGAAAAGTTCAATGGATGCGCCTCTAATATGAATTAAGAATGTTCATCAAAGATCATCCGTGTTTGAATCTTTTGATCTCAAGCTCATTGATTCTTGCTGACTTTTGAGTCTGGAGAGGGACGGATGTTCAAGCGCAGCCTAACCGATGTAACGTAATTCCACGTCATTTAAACTTCTTTCTTTGGGTTTCCAGTCACGGGTTCTCCTGACCTGCTGCAGCACTTCAGTATTTCTTACTTTGTGTTTAATGTGACAACATTCCACGTTTGTGGCAGCTGTATGTGTCAGTCTGACAACAGCTGCTGGTAGTCCCTACTGTGTGTGTGTGTGTGTGCGTGTGTGTGTGTGTGTGTGTGTGTGTGCCTTCTACAGTCCTCTGGAGTGACGCTTGAACAGCTACCCTGAATAATAGATATTAAGCACAACCTCAAGCCTGTTAAAATATCCATGAGCTTCCTTAGCGTTGGTTTATACAGCCAAAGAGAATCAGCATTAATAGTCCTTATGGGGAGGATGAGATTTAGGCAGATGTGAACACGAAGAGACAAACTCCGAGGTTTTTCAGATGAAGGCCTTTCTCCAGTCTTTGACCGGCTCAGTTCAAGACAAGGCGTCGCTAAGGGATTTAATTTTGATCCAGATTTTAGGTGTGAATAGGAGAACAGCCTGGATGATCTGCAGGGACATTTTTTCACAGTCTACATTTCTTTCTCTCTCTCTCTCTCTCTCTCTCTCTCTCTCTCTCTCTCTCTCTCCCCCTCACTCTCTCACTCTCAACCTTCACTCACTACCGCTTATCCCGATCAGGGGGCTGGAGCCCCTCCCAGACGACATTCATGCGAGAGAGGCGGGGCATACGTTGTTGTGTCGGCACTGCGATGAACTGCTGACTCATCCAGTTTACATTTATTGTGTTTTTATATAGTTGTTGTGTTGTGTCCAAATCTTTTGTGGCTTTAAAGGCATCAAGACGGTGAAGTGAAGTTTGTCAGACAATCAGACAAATCAGAGAATGAAGAATGAACAAAGTGTGATGATGTGTCTATCAGAAAGTTTTTGGCGCTCTGACTCCTCGGGGAGATTGAGATCGAAGGGTTTCTGCCCTGAACGGCAGCCTGGAATACCCCACCCTTTGGAATCTGGATACTGGTTGTGGCGGCTGATGACCCTGCTGAGCCTGTTGAATGCTGGGTGAGATGGTGATTGAAGGATGAGGCTAGCTGATTGAGCGCAGCCGACATCGATAGATCCTCCAGATAATTGAGCGGGTCATTGAGACTGAGCATGTGCGAATGGCGAGGATCGTAGTGGCACGAGTGTGCGAGAGGATAGTCGTTCTGACTGAACTTCCGATAGATCTCCATGTCTCCCATGTCCTCCTGTTGGCGACTAGAGGCCCTGCTGTGCTACTTTCGTCAGTCCCTCGTGGTTGCTTTTAATTTCTACCATGCACTCTTTGATGTGCGTCGTCGCCAGCGGGAGTTACCTGGGATTTACCCATATCCTCCCTGCTTCAGTCAATAATTTGCCAGTTTCCCAACATGCCCTTTAGTCCGAATGTAATGACATGGCGTTTTGAACAGTCATTAAAATAGAGAACCACTTCAGCGGAATAGCAGCGGTTAGCATCTCCAATTAAGAGGAATTGCAAGTAGTATGCGGAAGCTACATCCCTGCTAACAGTAATCAGCTGTTACATGAACAGTTGAGTGAGTCAACTGTAGGTTTCCGAGCAGCCATTGTGAAGACGGCTCCAGGCCTTTTTTTGTCGGCGTCTAACTGCTAAAGTGCTGACAAATCCAAAATACAGGGACAGAGGTTGAGAGTGGGTGTGGCTTAAGTCACCGATCGAAGCCTGATTACAGAACCCCACCTAGCTCGAAGGCTAGCAGGTCACGTGTCGCCTGAACAAAGAGAAGCAAACTTGACTTTGTGCTATTTGGTTTTACGTGGCATTCAACGTCTCAGGGCAACAGGGTGGGAGTGAAGAAGATAAACAACTGTAGGGTGTGCAAGCTGCAGATTATCCACTCGATAAGTCATGTCACGTTTCCATGTTGGAGCCTTGAGCGGATTTACTTAGAAAATACTTTTTTTTTGTCGAACCACCTGTCCAAAACTAAAAAAAAAAATGACACAGAAAACCAGAAAATTGTTTTATTCTTCAGTTTCACTATAAAGATTCTTCCGATAATTGTTCCATTGAGGAAATGATGGGCAGCTAATTTTCCTAGTTGAATACCGACTAATTATGGTAACTTTACTTTAGACAATCATCATTTGAGTACAAGTACATGTAATTAGTTCATTAGTGTATAATTGAAGCTGCTCGGGTAAATTGTTGTGGCGGAGGTGGCAAACAGAATTCTGCTAAATATGGTATAATATAGCTTTTAAGATCAAAGGACAAATACTTTTTTATTTTTATTGCAGGTTATTTAGGCGTTGGATAACGTTTTTGTGGTATTAAATAAAATTCTAGTTTAAAACTTTCATTTGTTGTTTTTTCAGGTCATAATAGTTGCTTATGCTAAATGTTGTTGGATGATCCGACACAGGTTGGTACGATTATACACACAAAAATAAAAGAAATCAACAGAGAGTCCAGTACTTTTTCACGGGACTTTACAAAAAAGTACCGTACCGTCTACTTTTAGGGATTTAAAAAAAAAAAGAAAAGTTTTTGTAAAGGAGTGACACTAGAAATAATCAGTTTTAGCCACGCCATTAATTTGTTTGTATTTTCGAACAGCATTTCTACTAAAACATCCCACTAAAAATGTTTAATTACTGTATTCGAAAATGGAATGGACTTTTATTTTTAGAAACTGCATTTTAGCCACAAGAGAGGAAAAAAAAAAGAAAAAAAAAGTGGTTTTCTCTTCAAAAAAAAAAAAAAAAAAGACCCACTGGCTTTTTAAAACCTTAATCGGGAAAGTCCTCGCATAAACAGCATGTCAGGAGTTTTTCCCTGGTGGTCTGAGGAGAAAGAGAGTTGTGTGCCATGAGAGGAAAGAACAGAAGACAGAGGAAGAAAAAACAAAAAAAAAAAGAGGAATATTTTCTGGTTATGACCCTCTCCCATGTATTTCCCACAGTCTGGTTTCGGGCGGCGGGGGAGGTGTGTGTGTGCGTGTGTTCATGTGTGTGTGTGTGTGTGAGTGGTTGATGAAGGGCATTGAGAATCCATGGCATTAAATGGAATGAATCACCCCATGCAGTCACTATATTACTCATATTAATATAGATACAAAGTGAATTTGTGCGCGTCTGAAAAAAATGTCTGAAGAGAAAGCCTTATAAGGATAATAAACATCTGCCACCCACTTCATTTTATCACCGTACCCTGCCGGCCGTCCTGCATGCTCGGCGTTAATAATCGGCCCAGTGTGTGTGTGCAGATGCATGAAACAAATGTCACTGGTGTTCCATTTGCTTTTGGACCAAGGTTGGTCATTTCCCGCTCAAGGACTGTCCTCTGCCGCCGAGCGACGGCTCCTCTGTGAGAAACTGGGAGCCTCTGTGGAGGGAGACACGAAAATGTCTCAACAGCTGTGTGTGTGTGTGTGTGTGTTTGTATGTGTGTGTCTGTGTGTTAGTGTGTGTTTAGTGAGAGTGACGCAGTGATAGTCTGAATGCGTCACTCTCGCTGTCACCTCGCTGCACTCCTCGCCAAACACACACACATAAGTCCTTCAAAAGGACGAGCTGAAGACAAATAGTTTCGAGAGAAAAAAAAAAGAAGAGGAAATTGACTCTCAAACCATCTTGTTTTGATTCAACGCGTAACACGATTGTGCCGGCGAAAGGATTGCGACTGGATTTAGGGTCATCTTCACATTTGATCAATTCTGATAAGCAGTCCCGTTTAATCACGTGTAAATAAAAATACTTTCAGATTATTGGCACCAACACGTCTGTTTTTACCCAACGGTAACGATGGATACAAACGGAACCTTCCGTCTGTACTTTGAATAGATTTTTTATTCTTTAAAGTAAAAATAAATGTATATGCAGATATACATCTATAGATATATATATATATCTATAGATGTATATACAATATATATCTATATATATATAGATATATATATGTATAAATGTATATTCAGTATATAGTAAATTTTATATAGTAAAATTATAGTATAGTTCATATTTTCACTTCGGGGACAAAAAAAGACTGTGGACATATTTTCACATTTAATATGAGCTGTTCAATTGCGGGGAATCGCTCGTACAACGCAGGGGATTGGGGACTTTTTTCGGGGATATCCTCCTGCTGACAGGGACGACAGCGCAGGTCCAGTTTCTCATGTGACTCTAATAATCAAGGGCAAATAGTCGAACACGGAGCGATCCTTCAGGTCCTGCTTTTAGAACTCTTTCATACTCGCTGTATTTATCAGCTTCATAAAGTCTGTTTGTTGTTTTCAGCCTCCTTCAGTTTGTCGTCGCTGTAGCGACATTTACTTTTCTGTGAGCGTTGACCGATTCATCGTTTCAAACGGATATATCCATTATCGTACAAAAAGGCAATTTCTCTGGGCTTTCCAGGAATCCATGCAGATACAGTTCTCGACGTCCAGCCCCGACCCCCCCCACATGATGAGACCAAGGTCACGTGTTTGACCCAAAAACCCGAAGTACCCTCGGTCATGTGGACCATCGTCCACTGAGCCGCCCCGTAAATGTGCTTTTCAATCCCTGGGGTGACATTAAGAGCAGATAAAAGAGGAGGAGGAGAAAAAGGGGGAATTGTGGGAGGAGAAGGGGTGGGCGAGAAACTCCCTTCGACTGAAGTGATGGCACAAAAAAGAGGCAACGCAGAAGCGATGGATGGAGGGGCGGGAAGAGAAATGGGAGGGTACATGAAGGAGGATCGTGTGAGAGCCTCATCCTTCAGTCCTATCGGCGTGTCCAAATATGGAGGCATCTGCTATTTCGTGAGGACTGTTCTCAAGACCCGCCACTGACCAGGGAGAAAACTGGAGGGTACGGAAAGGAGGGGGGCCTGAAAACGGGAGACCGATGGGAGGGAGGGAGTGTAAGAGGGAGAGGAAGGTGGCCGAAAAAAAACCCGAGACAGCAGGGACGAAACAGAGACGAGCTAGAAAATAAAGGTAGGCATCCAGAGACGGTGGAAGACGGAGGTTTCGCTAGAAATTACGGTAAAAAAAAAAGAAGACAAAAACAGTAAGTGAGTAAAAGAAAAAATAGAATATAAACATAAGTGGAAATGGACAAATAAGGTGTATCGGAGGTAAAGGTAAACCGGTGGCTACAAATAACAGTAAGATAATGAGTTTAATATGACACGTGACGATTATACTGTAAAACGTAAAGTAATATATTAGTAATATTGCAGCTATTAGATGTGTAAGATTAAGATAAGATGAAGTAGATCTTTATTGATCCGGAAGGAGATTCTTAATCCAGGAAAACCGCTCAAAATTACAGAAAAACTTAATATAGAATATAAACGTGAGTGGGAATGGAAAAATTAAAGTGTATCAAACCGGTGTCTACAAATGACAGTAAGATAATGAGTTTAATATTGCACATGATGATTATACCGTGAAATAAAGTAATATAAGTAATATTGAAGCTAATAGATGTGATGTTGCACGTTCTATGGAATTATTGTTGGAATGGTTTTAGGGTCTGATTTTCCAGCTGTCAATCCCGCAGAAGGTGGAGGAGTTGCCCCACCTCCTGACGGGGTGTATGAAAGGTCCGACACTAATTTAAGGAGATAGAGGACTTTGTACCGATTGGCGAGGCAGAGGGATCGAGATGGGAAGGATGTGCAGCCGTTATGAACTATTTTCCAACTAATCAATTCACAATATATGAATATTTTATTTATATATATATGTCTGTATATATATATATATATATAAGACTCCAAAAGGAAAAGCTGTTCAGGAACTTCAGCAAACACAAGTCCTCAAAATCAAAAACTGGTTCCAAAAGAGCACAAGGAACTACTGAACTGGTTTTAGGCTGAAGCATACTTGACTATCGGTGGTAATGACGGGATGACGGGGCTTTTGAGGAGAGCAGGTGTCTCATACTGCCGCTTATTGTGGATGAGCTTGATAATGATTATGATGATGATGATGATGAGGATGAACAAGTGTGTGATGTGGTTGAAACCGGGTCACCAAACCCAGCATGTCCTTTACGAAAGAAACACGTGGAGAAATCGATCGAGATAAGCTTTATTGTCCCGCAAGGTGGTAAATTTTTCGTGGCCTTTTCACCCATGCTGCAGCCGTAAATAAACGTTACATTACTATTCAAAAGTTTTATTGACGAGATGAAATCATCTTTAAATCTATTTAGTTTGCTGCGGCGCGTCCTTGAACCTGGGACCACGAGGCAGCAGCCGGTACTCAGAGTGAAGGACATGGGCTGGATCCTTGACAATTCAAAATGCCGGTCCTAGGGTGGTTAAGCATCGGGATGGAAACGTACGAACAAGGGAGGAGAGTGTGAGGGCAAGATAGAAGGGGTACGATGAAGAACTGAAGAAGGCTGTGAGAGTTTTAAATCAGCAACTTCAAAGGGTTAGTAAGGATGCAGTGAGAGCGGATTTGAAGAAGGTGAATGAAGAACGGAAAGGCGGTTGGTCCTGATGACATACCAGCGGCGGTACGGAGGTGTTTAGGAGAAAGGGCATTGGAGCTTTTAACTCGATTCTTCGACACCATCTTGGAGAGTGAGGAGGATGACGAAGTAACGGAGAATAAAGTGTACTTCCAAGAACAAGGGTGATGTTCAGAGCTGTAGCAACAACAAGTGTGTAACGCTGACGAGCCACACAGTGAAGGTCCGGGAAAAGGTCGTGGAAGCTGAAGAGCGCTGCAGATGAGATGTTTGCGAAGTTTAGAGGAGGTCAGAAGGAGTTGCATTGTGTCTTGGTGGATTTAGAGAAAGAGTACGACAGGTTTTCGGGTGTACATGTGGAATGTGGCAACTCGGCTACTCTTCCTCTCCATTCATCCCTCTCTTCATTCAGTCATTCTTTTATTCATTTATGTGCACACGCCCTTGACCTTTGGTCTCTTGAGGCTGATTGTACGTAACGTTTGTACACTGTAAGACTTTTGACGGGGAAATGACGGTATTTTACTGGCAGCAGCTTCGCCAACAAAGTACTGTATTTAAAAAAAAAAAAGTTTTTTACTATATTTTATAGTTTGATAATATGTTACTGTGTTCTTGTCTTGTCAATTTACAGGACAATACTGGTCTTTTCGGTAAATTGCTTTGTATTTACAGTATGTACGAGTGTATACTGTAGAACGCTACTAATATTACCACTCCAATACTTATACTGACAACAAAAACGATCGTTATGAAAAAATGACAATGAATAATGCTCAGAAGAAAAATGACACTAGTAGAGCAGTACTTGAATATAACAATGACATAGAATTAGAATGCATAGAATATTTGGTAACTCACTGACAGCTTTGTTTATGTGAGAAAAGAACATCAAAATAATTGTTTTTAATGGAGTGTATTACAGTAAAAGAAATAATCAAATATAAATACAAATATGTAACAATTGATGGGGTTGACAGTGTAATAAGGCAAAAGGAAATAGAAACGAAATAGAAATAGAAAATACACTGCAGTTTTACAGTGGTTGAACAACTGGCTGAATGGTCGGTGTATCGTTTACGATTTCCGTTTCAGAAAATGAAATTGAAAAAGGAAAAATAAGAAAAATCTTTTTTTTCTTTTTTTTTAAATACAGATACGAAAATGAAATTCGAAAACATCCGTTTTTCCTTTTTCTGGCAATACAACGCTACCTCCGATTACGAGCTTAATTTGTTCCGAGACCTCGGTCGCAAACCGAAACAAATTTCTCCATTCGGATGAATGGAAATCCCATTTTCACGTTCCATATCACAAAAATATTCCTCTAAAAATCATTTTTCATGTTATTTTATACAGAGTAAAAGTAATTTTTACTAACAAACAAAAACGATAAATGATATAAAAGCCCAAAGATTCCGGCTCACTTAAATTTGTCTCACTCGATTGCTTCCAAGCGTAAGCAGATACGAGCGATCGGATACTATTCCGCGAGTGTATGACGCTAACTGAGAGCTAGCGCTAGTGTGATCCATTCGTTTAACCCTCTAGAGTTGGGGGCGCAAAAAAGGAAGCCCACTCTCGCGGCTTCCACCTGTTCAAACGGGATGCTCGTAAACCAAAGCAGAGCGCTCGTATACCAAACACCTTTTTCTTACGAGATAAAGGTTCTCGCTTTTATCGGGAAAAATCTGTGAATCTAGCAAAAAAAAACAAAAAAAAACGCTCGTAAATTAAATCACCTTTCGTAAAGATTTTTAAAAGAATCTTTGCCCGTAAATCAAAACACTCTTAAAGCGAGGAACTCGTAAACGGAGGTACCACTGTAATTGGATGAGAAGAATTTTAAGATTTTTTTTTTTTTTTTGTTTCATATTTAATTTGATTATGAAATAATAAAATCCTAGAAAAGAGAAACGAAAGAAGGTCCAATTTTTCACTTTCAGAGGCCAGATGTTGTTGTAGTAGAGTGGCAGATTATGATATATGTGTGTTTTCTAATAAATCAGGATACGATGGGCAGTGGCAACCACAATGCAATGCACCACCTCGCATGAACTTTACACCCAGGAAATGAAAGTTTGAATGAATCTAAGTTTAGTTTGGATGTTATCGTTCTTTGAATTTGTCTCAGTTAGATAAACGCTGCATATTTCCTTGAAAAGGGTGTCATGTTTGTAAAACAAACAGCTTCTTTGTCTGTGTGAACCCTTTTCGTAAACTGTTACACCAGTTTTATGTCAGTGGAGTGGACGTTCTGGATAATCGGTGAATTCACGTTTCTGTGTCAGATGTCATACATTTTGTGCCGATAACATGCATTCGGACCAAAGAGCTGTCAAATGTTTTGGACGTTCCGGCCGTCTATGTCAGCTTAAAAACCTTTGCCAGTCTTTGGAAACCCAGTATTAAAGCAGATTATCAAAATGCAGCAGCGAGACTTAGGCACGGAGTACAAATGAAACCCGCCACTAACTCAGGGCTTGAGTTTCTTCTCAGTTCCAAGTTTCATAATTCAGGATGGTCGCTGTCACACTATCATTGACTTAGATCTTATCAGTGCACCGGACCACATGTTTTATGCCGAGCAGGAAACAACAGGTTGACCCAAGGTTTGGCTTTGGGCACGACTACGACGTTTTCTATTTGTCTTGTCTGTCTGTCTAGACCTAATAAACTAATAAATAGATTTCTTTATGAAAGTGTGTATCGATCGGCACTGAGATTGGCAGGAATCCGTTGAGAAGGGATAAAGAATGTCTAAAGCATTTTTATTGATTTCTCAGGAAACCATCTATAACACACAACAAAGAAACTCTCTGACTATCTCTCAAATACTCTGTAGCCGCTCGTCTCCTGCACATTCTACTGCAGTGTCTCTGCTCAGCCCACCGAGCTCCTAGCTCCGCCCAAAGTGAACATCAAAGGAAATCTTGAAACTGAGCCCCCAGCTCCACCCGAAGAAACTTCAAGGGAATCAGATGATCAAAGGCGGCGATAGCCACATTTTCACGTCATTATCCAAACAGCTTTTTTTTTTGTGATTTTTTATTAAATATTCAATTCTGCGAAACACGTAACCTCACCAAAAATTACTCACCTCCAGGATATACCGAAATCTACCTCTGGGTAATATATCACGCAGATCCGTCCTGTAGTTTTTCTGTAATCAAACAAACAAACAAACAAACAAACACGCAGGAGTGAGAACATGACTTTCTTGGCAGCGCTTATAAATAACATTTATGGAGTTGATCATAAGAGTGATTACGGTGTGGTGCAGATCAAAGTTGAGCTGTTGAACGGTAACTAATGGGAATAGAACCCTTGAACTTGGTCTGTTACAGTTTTCCAGAAATACATCCAGTTGATTCTGATTTATTTCATGATATTTGACGTTTAATCCAGATCTGGCTTATGTTAAATATTTAGGATTGTTGAGCCATGGCAGAAGTATTCCCTCTGCTGAGTACCGTTCTTCTTTATAAGGTAGTTATGTACTATTTGATGTACTTGTGCGGTTGACTAGCTGTGTGTACTTAACTACAGCTGTATATGGAGCTGGCAGTCGACTCGTGTGAATGGGATCAACTTGGCTTTAGTTTAAGACTCACACAAAAGTGTGCTTTGTAAAAAGGAGTTTACTTTAAGTCTCTGGGATCTAAGCGCTCTAAGTATATGTTAAGTCTCTACGAACACCTGGGCACGTGCGCCGGTGTGTGTGCACGCCGGCAGTTTTCGAGGAAACAAGCTTGAAGAATTCTATCGGACGCAAAAAAAAAAGCCGGAACTGAATGAGACTTGACTTCAAATCTCAACAGTTTCAACAGTCAGATCAATAATTAAGACGTTTAAAGCGACTGGAGACGTTAAAAAAACAGCCTAGGAGAGGAAATGTCTGCAAAAGGACCCCACACATTGTAAGGAGGTTGCTTGGACTCCCAAAAGGCTGAAATAGACCTTAAAACAAGAGAATTAAAGAGGTCAAATAAATGTCGGGGTCAGAAGGTCTCCCTAACAATCATCAGATGGCGCCGACACCAACACCAGCTGTTTGGGGGGGGGGGGCAGCAAGAAAAAAAACCTGTCCTCCACACACAAGATAAAGCTCCTCCAGTTTGACAAAGGTCAGAGGTCAGTTGAGACCAAATAAGAGCTTTTGAGGAACAAATGTCAAAGATGAGTGAAGATCATGGATATAGACAATAAAGACATTTTTAGCATCTCATTTTTGCCACCTGTGAGTCGAGGTAAATGTACATGCTCAGGGTATTTTTTCAGTTTAAACGTTTGTATTTGTATGACCGTCTCTGGTCTGTGCTGCTTCTGATCTACTCCAGCCAGCTGGTACGAATAAATCAATGGAAACCAATGAGCAGCATTGAGACTTTAGAGCGCTGCGTTTATAGAGCCTGGAGAAGATCAATACTATTACGACTATACGAATAGATCCATAAAAACACAAAATTCACAAAATGCTCAAAAACACCTGATTGGGCTGTTCCTCAGGTAAGGAGGGGTGAGCTTGAAGGGAGTTTAGTTCCTCACTTATGCACAAAACTAACTAGTCCAACAGTTTACGTTTGAAACGTTTCTTTCTTTCTTTTTTTTAATGTCTTTTTAAAAATTGTATTAATCTTTTTTCAGAGTTTTTAATAGAAAATTGCAATTTTATTGGCCGAACATCGTTTTTTATAAAATCCAGTCGATACTGATTTTGGCCGAACTTATTCTCTTGAACGTTTTTGAAACCATAATTTACAGCGTACATAAAAACATACAAGGGCGCTCGTGGCTGGCTCTGCGCTCTCGCTAGCTTTTAGCCGCTCTGCTAGCCTTAGCTTCTTCAAACCTGCTATGTTCCTCGGGGGGATTCATTTGGTGATTCAAACGTTTTCGCGTGTCGTTCCTCCGCAGCTTATTTCCTGTTACAAATTCTGAGCTTTCAGTTTCCTTCATTCACGATTCAGATTTCCATGCTGGTGAGAAGGTGTTAGCCATGCTAGCTAATGCTTGGTGTGCGTTTTAGGGCGCATCCATATAAACACTCACAGTCCAAAATGTATCATTAACGAAGGTCAGAATCCAACCAGTGTTTAAAGCATGTGACCTTTGACCCCTCTGGCAGTACGCTGCATTGAAAGAATGCATGAATAGATTTTAATGCATGAGCCTCTGAACATGTTAGCAGACACAGCCAATCGCTGAATCTCTTAATTCAACAAAGATGTGAGCTGTGAAAACGTGCGTTGTGTTCTGGTCCACATTTCAGTTTTTTTTTTTATTCATGGATGTTGAAAAGCCAGCGTCTGTGACGGTATGAGGAGGGCGGGGGTTCAGGGCCCATGGAATGTGTAACATCTGTGAAAGCACCATGAATGCCAGAAGGTATTCATGGTGAAGCAAAACAGTTGGAGGTCCTTACCTCCCCAAACACAGACTGAGAGCTGCTAAAATTACCCACTCATACCGCCTCCTCCTTCCCCGGACTAAGCTCAGCACCATGGGTGATCGGGCCTTCTCTTCTGCTGCCCCTTATTTTTGGTCATATTTTTAAATAATTATTATTATTATTTGTTTTTATTGATGCTTTTTTCTGCTTTTACCTAGTAGCACTTTGAGAGTTAATCCAAATGTAAAGTGCGTTAAAAATTAAATGTATTATTATTATTAAAAGAAAAGGTGATGAAATGCAGATATGAACACGAATCGGTTCCGACGGCTTCGTGTATATCAACAAAAAAAAAAGCAACACATTTTTATCAGGCTTAACGACAAATCTTTCCGGGAAATATCAGGAAATCCCTTCGTTCTCCTTCATGTTCCTCACCGCTCCCAATATTTAAAGCGGTTCACCTCCTGCGCCCTCGTTGGTGGGAAACGACCACATGTTCACTTGTCTGATTCGTCGAGCTCTGGAACGCCACCGGGGGTCAAGGCCTTTGGAGTTTCGAGCGAGCCGTTGATAAAGCTGGAATGGAAGTAGAAAAGGAATGCAGGTTATGTGAGAAATGCAAAACTTTGCTGTTTGCTACTCCTGCGTGTCTCCACTCCACAGCAGGTAACTTCTCGCACTAAAAAAGAAAAAAAAAAGAATTTGCTCACTGGTAAAACACATTTAAATCAATTATGACTGACTTTTAAAACTTAAGAGGAAAATACTTGATTTAATTGTGTCAGCAGTGGAAGTGATTTTATTTTATGTTTTTACTTTACTTCATTTTAATTTCAAGATTTCTTATTTTTATCTATTTGTTTGTTTTTTTTAAACAGAACTCTTGTTTTTCTGAAATAATCACATAAATAAGTCGTTTCTTGAGAAAAACTGACTTTTTTTTTTTCTCGGGCGAATGCGATACACTTCCGTACAAAAACGCTCGAATTGAAAAACAACTTAAAAGACGAACTGAAATAGCAAACATCCAATAATTTACACGCTAAAAAAGAAATGCAATGATGACCCAATAACAACAGAAACATTCTTCTCACGCGTCGCCACAGGAAGTCCGACCTCACACATTTAAAAAGCTCACAGAAGCGCGACGTTTGCTGCAAAGCAAAGAATGACGTAGCGGTGAAATTGGGTTAATTCTGCGGTGGAGGAGGCGGCTTTAGCAGAACTCCGTTCTTAAATTAAATAGTGCCCCAACCAATAAAATGCCGCATCAGTAATCCCTCTGAGGTCGCTGGTGCTTATAAACCCCCGGATCTTGTTGTCTGGTCTAATCAGCACCCAAACAAGGTGAGCACCTTTGGGCTGTTTGAACAAAGAGGCCAGCCGGCCGGGTCAGTGTGTGTTTAGACAGACTGATAGTGACTGGATGTCGGCCATTACACTAATACTCTTGTTTGTATATTTCCTTGTTGGCACGGCTCCATTGTGAACATTGTGAACATGGCTGGAGGTCTGGGTGGATGTGTAAACACAGTTGGAGGGACTTCTAGTATTGTATTACAACCTGGTGGTGTCAGGGTGGTGCGGGCGGGTGGGGTGTCATCATGGAAAAAACGTACTTAGTTTGTAACTTTATTTTGAAAAACAAATTTTTCAAAATAAAGGCCTTTTTGCAAACCCTCAGACGTACAACCAAATAAAAAACCAAATAAAATTGAATCTTGTTTCAGAATAAGATTTGAAAATGTCTGTTGTGAGAGCGACCTGGCGCTCCTCAGAGGGGGGTGGGGCTTTAACAAACGCTTCACAAACTCTCTGCAGCCTGACTGGATGAATTTTGCCAGTTTGACCATATTTTCCGTGAATATTGTGTGAAGAGGTGGCGGATCGATATCGAACAGATCTTTATTTCCATTTAAGGGTACTAGGCTGACATGAAAGCAGCTGAAAATTAGACCGAAGTATCAACTTCATCCTGGGTGGACGCTTCTACTTCTACATGGAACATTTAACTTCATCTCTGTGGACACCAATAGAATACTGGCGTTCTGACGTGCGACCCTTCGTCCTTCACGTCGAAGCTGTTACCTTTTGTCTGGTTGAAATGAGAAGACATCAAAAGCCATCCTGATGAAGCTCTGACTTTTCTTTATGCTGTTTCCTCCCCTCAGGTCTGAAAACCTACCTGATCTCAGGTAGGAGGTTGGAGCACCATTTGCTGTGTGGCTGTTCTCAGGCCGGGCTCTCAGGTGGAGGGTGTGTCAAAGCCGGCCTGCCCTCCTGTCCTCAGCGCCGCACGCCGGACCTCATCCCCGGAGGAGGGGCGCAGGCTGCCGAGGCCCTGCTGCCCAACCAGCCGCCCGACAGAATTATGGTACGTCAGAAGACGGGGGGAGATGTGGGTGGGAACCAAGAAATGGGTTCTTCTACTTTACTTCTATTTCTGCTTCCTCTTAAAAAAAAAAGAAAGATGACTGAGATTATTTTAAACTTTCTTTGTGCCTGAAATCTGAGCCACACAACAGAAAGTTCCGATGTTGTTTCATCTCAAAGTGCTTCTGTGTGACATGTTGTAATTTGTCAAACTACCCCCCCTTCCCCCTCCCTCCACCCCCCCACTGCCTTTTTCTCTCTCTCTCTCTCTCTCCAGCCTCCCTGTGTCTCCCGCTCTGTGGTTCTGTCTACAGAGCATGCTGATGATGTGGCTGTGCTGAATGGCTGCCAGGAGGAACACAAGACCAGCAGTGCCAAGGTACCACACACACACACAAAACACACACACACACACACACACACACTTGAAGCTGCCCTTTAAGCACTTGTCACCTAAGCTCTTCTACCAACACGCCCTTTATCACTCTCTCTTTTTGACCTTTCTCTTCTCTCCTCTGCCTCTTCTTCTCCACCATCTTTCTCAATCTTTGTCTTCGTCACTGCCTCCTTCGTCATCCAGTTCATCCCAGGTCAGGGCCGCAGGACCGCTAACGGCCTCCTGAGTCCTCCGTTGGACGACCCGGTGCGGGCCAGTCAAACCTCCCTCTGCGACATGCTCCAAGAGAAAGAGAATAAGGGCAGCACCGCCACGCGGAGCGGCACCGGTCTCGGCATGGCCGCCGGCGCCGGAGCGGGACGCACGGGAATGGACCACTCCGCCCTGATTCAACTGCGTGCCAAGAACTTCAGAGAAAAGAGCGACGTCCACTTTGTGGACGTTATCAGGGAGGACAGGTGAGCAAAGAGGGACAAAGTGGGATTTATGTCTGCACCCAAAGGTGACTCTCACAATTTAAATGTCTTTAGAATTTGGTAAGAACGACACATGAACCAGAACCCTTTGATCTATGATGACGGACCATGTGGAGGCATTGATTGGAGAGATGTAAGAACTTTTCTAGTCCAGATGAGCCCATAAGTTGGTGAACTTCATCCATTTTGGCTCAGTTTCTTTTCTACAGAAGATAAAAATCCAAGCAAACATTTATTGTTATTTTTTAAAAACCCTTTGATGTCCTCTATTTTCTCTGCATATTTTATTAGTGTGGGGCTTAAAGACAAAAGTCCATTTCAAATCGATGAGCTGAACCGTTTTAGCAAAAGTATGTTTTTTGAAAACTATTTGACCGTTATTAGACTTTCTTTGGTTGTATCACATCCCATAATATACCACAAAATCCTATTTATCCACTAGAACTTTCTCAATAGCCATACTTAATGTTTCTTCCTCTGTGGCCCCGTTGACCTGTGGTGTCCCCCAGGGCCCTCCCTGACCATCTGAGGGCTCCACAGACGACTGACACATTTAAAAAAGGACTTAAAACTTCCCTTTTTAGCAGAACCTATAACTTTAATTAACATTGCTGCTTTTTGGTCAGGCTTTTATATAGTTATTATTTTATTTAATTTTTTATTGATGCTTTTATCTGCTTTTACTTTCAGCACTTTGAGATTTGATCCAAATGTAAAGTGCATTATAAATTAAATGTATTATTATTTATTATTATTAAAAAAATGATTCAAATTACATAAATCCACCTTTTTTTTTGGTTTTGCTTTACTTCAGATCATAATTTCTAGGAAGGAAAATAAAATAAAGAAAATGTTTTGTTTTTTCTGGTTTCTCTCTGATTGACAGTTTGATGAAGGATTACTTTTTCAAGCCACCCATCAACAAGATCAGCCTCAATTTCCTAGAGCCACCTCTGGAAAAAGCCTATCGCATAAGCTACAAGGAGGAGGTATTTACTTTTGAACCTTGAACCAATTAATGATTTTTCTGTTTTTTTAAACTCTGCTTTCTGTGTGGTTGCTTCTGTGTGTTTTTTTTTTTTTTGAATAAATGTCGCAGGAGGGTTGCAGGGTTTTCCTTGCATCCCTGTTTCCAAAGTTTATGCCATGTAAGTGCGACACATTCTCACACACCCAGGACCTGTTCCACTTGGCCCGCATTGACTCCATAGCTTTGGAGCCCCCTGCTGTCACACTGCTGTTACTGCAACGCCTTACGAAGTCTCCATTCAGTTCTTTCACTGGACAATCCAAACTGATACTCAGTGACGGTCCACCTTTGTCTTTGGCGGCAACGCAATAGATGAGTTATTATACGATCGGATTCAAACTTGGTTTGTATTATGACAATATATTTACTCATTTTATAGAAATCTGAACTAACTAAGGGAATAGAAAATAGTCAAAATGCGGATAAAATTCAAAAAAGATCAGCATAAATAATTTTGATGTCTCACTCTTTATCAGCAGAGTTTCACACAATCATTTCCAATAAAATGTTTTCATTCGCCAAATTTCAAAAATTAAAATCAAAAAATCTATCAGTTTTTAATTAACAATATCATCCAAAAAGGATCAGTAAAAGTTGTGTTGCCCCTTGTATCTGTTCCTGCAGTCAGGAGCAGCTGCTCCTCAAGAAACAGTCAGGTGTGTGAACAGCCTCCAGGTGTGTTTCACATTTAACGTATGCAACTTCACGTTTTTTCTTATTTTAAACCGAACAGCACCGACTGTTTTTTTTTGTCTTTAAATATTTGCTTCTGTTACGAAAAACAAAATACCAAAACATACACGGACGCCTGGCTCTAGTTTTTCCTGCACTCTGAACGTAGCCTGAGTCACATGACCCTAAAAGGCTTAATAAGACATTTTCTCTTCAAACATTTCTGTTTCTGTTCCGGCTCCTCCCTCTTGTTCCGGCCCGACTCACCGCCGTCGAGCCCTTTGTAAACGATTGGACTTTAAAACAGATACTTCGGTGCCACTGCCTCACCTCAGTTTCCCGTCCTCCTGCAGGTGAAGAACCAGGTTCAGGTGCAGACATTTGCCAGCTCCACCTTCAGCTCCTTCCTGGACGTTCTCCTCAGCTGTTCCGTGTTCTTGGCGCTGACTCTGGCTTGCTTCCTCGCACCTCTGGTGAGCCCGGCCACCGTAGGCCTCCTCTCGCCTGCCGCCCTGGTGCTGGCTCCTCTGGCGGGTCTTTTGGAGCTGGCCTCGCTGGTTCTGTCTATACGGTAAGGAGACGTTGTTTTTATGCACAAACATCGAAACCGGGTTCAACCAATAGAGGTTTCTAAGGAACCCGTATCACGACTCATCCAAACATTCCTGTAGTTATTTCACGGATGATTTTACTTTATACGAGGACAAAAAAAACCAAGAAGTCCCGCCTTTTTTCAAGATCCAGCGGGGCGATAAAGGTTCTGAGATGCATTCGAGAGTGTTTCACAATGTGTTTCCGAGCCCGGTTGGCGTAACAGCATGCATCTCTCTCGGGCCTCAGCGGCCCCAGGATTGAAAACCACTTATGGATCACTTTGCTGCGCCCTGACTCTCCAAACAAAGCACTTGATGTTTTGGTCGGCTTCCACACCGCAATGAATTCAATTCTCCGTTCAGAATGTCACTGGATCATCTCCAGTTGTGTTTCTGCACGGTAAGTACTAAACGGGCCCAAATGACATCCTGGTACCGGGCGGTACAGTAACTCTTATTCTGCTTTACTTTCCGGTATTCAAAGTGAGGAAAGAGGTTTTTGACTTCCCGTGTGGTCTGCTTTAATGGACTTGAATGCATTTCAGCGGAGGGGAACTTGTAAACAGGTTTAATTGTCGACTCGCTGCTTTTTCTTTACAGAGCAGGAGGACAACCGGGGTTTGAGGGAGAGAGAATGTTTTTATATCAACGAAAAGAAGGAAGGAGGATTTTATGGAATCGTCGTCGCCGCCAACGCAGATCCTTCGTGTTAACGCGATGACTCAAACACGATTTCAAAGATTCAAAAACCTTTTTCAAATTTTATACCCACATAGACTTTATTGCGAGGAAGAGCTGGAGTGATTTTTGGTAAATTGCGGTTTTATATTTCCAACGCTATAGCGGGACTTTTTGTCTCCAAATTTTGTGTGTGTGCTTGCACAACGCAGGGGATTGGGGACTTCCTGTCGGGGACGACATCACAGGCCCAGTTTTAACGCTTTCTTTTAATCGGATTTTTGTGACATTCAGACAAGTCAAAGAATGAACTATTAACTGAATAAAATGTCCTCTCCTCTCCTCTCCTCCTCTCCTCTCCTCTCCTCTCCTCCTCTCCTCTCCTCTCCTGCAGCATGGCCTTCTATCTTGACGAGGTGATGAACTGCACCCACTCCCTGCTCCTGGCCGTCTCAGGATGGGTCCCACGTCACGTGATCGGCGCCGTTCTGGTTTCCCTTCCTGCCATCTCGGTCTTGTCCCACTTCACCTACAGTGTCCACTTGCCACTTCAGGTAAAAACGCCTGTGGGTGGGGGGAGGGTGCAAAACCTGGAAAAGCCTGTATGGACGAGTTCAGGAAGTGAAGCGAGTTAAAGGCGGGGGCCGATGATGAACCCACCAGACACGTAGACTCTTCATAACTCTGTTAGTGGCTCAGGTGATGACCGGTATGTTGTCTTTTGTAATACTAATAATAATGGAAATAAATAAATAAAAATATAAAGCACCCTTTAAAAAGCGCTTCGATTAGAAAGCAAAGGCAATCAAATGCAATATGCAGCAACAAGGAACAATTAAGAGGAAGAATTAAAAGATTAAAAGGTGACCAAAAGGTCCATAAAAGACTATTAAAATACACAAAAAAAGGAAAATGAAAAACTACAAAAAGGACAACGTCCCGTAAAAACCATTGTGAAGAAATTAGTTTTTAGAAGTGACTTAAAAGAAGTCATTTATTCCGCTGTAGTCCTGAAAAAAAAAGATCCTTGAGGAATATCTGAGAGAGTTACGATAATATCAGGAATATTACGGAATTAGTTAGTAACATTTTTTACCTGGATCGCATTTTTGGCCTCCAAAAACTAACCATCGAGTAATTATAGATTTTCCAAAGGCTTGCACCGTCCATATATGGTCCGGCTGACCATCTGACCAATCACAGCTGTTCCCTGAACATTTCTTGCGATTGCAATTCAGATGAGTAACCCTAGCATAAAAAAAAGATATACGCTAGCATTTAGCATTTAAAACCCTTCAATCTCCCGCACGACTGTTTGGTTGAGCAGGTTTTGAGTTCTTATTGCAACGTGCGACTGAATCTGTTGATAATGCGACCCGGTTGCAGCATGTTTACGCTAAACAGGAAGGGGCCGAGGTTGGAGCCTTGGGGGACACCAAGTGTCAAAGTCCTATTCTAATAGTAAGATTTTTTTTTTCATGGTATATTAAAGCATGTGAGGACTTACTTAAAAGGATTATTGAAGTTGATACAGAAAAAAGGCAAATAGTTTTGTGAAAAAATGCTTTACTCAAAAAAGTTGAGCTAACCTCAAAAAAAATGATTACTATAAAATATCATGGTGAAATAATTTTATAAATCTAATCTTTCTTTTTTTTCTTTTTACTTTTTAAAAACAGGCATGCCCGAATGATTTGTGTTACTTTATGGTCGGTTTAGATTTAAATAAGATATTCAATTAATTAATGCCCCAAAGAAATAAAATATGCAAATTTGCATTTTTCCATATTTTTTTTTCTTGGTGAGGACATCAGAGGGTTCATTTCTGGAGAAGCATAAGGATCGTGAATCATCATCGGTTATTTGATGAAGAGCGCTGTAGAGCTGCGTCCGTGTTGGCAAAAATAGACTTATCCTGATGAACGATGAATGCGTGGAGGCCGAGACGTTATCCAGAACGCCATAACGATTTATAATGGGAAACATTCCTCGTCAACTCAGACACGTTAGCTCTCGTCGAGCTAACGGCTACTTTCAAGACGCGTTGAGTTTTTCCATCTCTTCTGGGCTTGCAGAGCAAAGCATAACTTTGGCGTAGATAAGGACGTGTGAAGAGATGAGAGAGAGAGAAAAAAAAGACATCATGTCGTCGGAGTAATTATTAAAAACATGTTTTTCGTCAGAGTGCTACCGCTTTCTCCGCGGGGGGCTCGCTCGAATAGTTCCACGCATATTTTCCGAAGGCCAAAATCATTTTGTTTTACATTTCATCATCGTGACTTTTAGAGAAAAACTGTTCAAAATGGGGTTTTTTTCCCTTGAATTTGATTTATGAAAAAATCCCGTTTGGAAAGGAATGGAGTGAGACAAAGTGAAGTGAGCCAGAATCTGCCGGCTTTTATATCATTTATTATTGCTATTTTGTTAGTAAAACTACTCGTACTCTGTATAAAATACCATGAAAAATGATTTTAAGATTTCCATTCATTTGAATGGGGAAATTTGCTGGCATTAAAATAGTTCTGTAGTCTTTTGGTCGGTGCTTTCGGTGTCGGACGGGTCCCTGAGAATACTGTGTACTCTTTGTATAATATGTATACGAGGGTATGTGTATCTGAAAAATAAAGAAAAAAGCACATTTCGATCAAAAAAATTGTAATTACTGAAAACCTGCGTAGAAAAAGCTCAAATGTAAATTGAAACAATAAACGCCATTCAAAA
>VRLP01004759.1:0-30000 GCA_009660295.1 Lophius piscatorius
ACACACACACACACACACACACACACACACACACACACACACACACACACACACACACACACACACACACACACACACACACACACACACACATACACACACAAACACACACACACATACAAATACACACACACATACATACACATACACACATACACACAAACACACATACATACATACACACATACACACACACATACGTATACACTTACACACACAAACACATACACACATACACTTACACACACACACATACAAACACAAACACGTACACACACACACACATACAAACACATACACACATACACACAAACACACACACACATACAAACACACACATACAAACACATACACACATACACACAAACACACACACACATACATACATACACACATACAAACACACACATACACACACACATACATACATACATACACGTATACACACACAAATACACATATACATGTCCACACCTACACACACACACACAGTGACACACACACACAGTGACACACACACACACTCTCTCTCTCTCTCGACCCGGTGCCAACAATCATCGGTTTAAGCCTCGTTTATCTTCTCTTCGTCCGTTCAGCCCACATTTCCACTTTTTAATTTATCCTCTCCTTTATGCCGGCGGTTCCTTCCATCTTCCGCTCCTACCTCCCGCTGAAATCCAATTGCCCTCTCTCTCCCCTTCTCTCGCCCTGCCGTTTACCTCCCGCCGCCGTAGGGTCCGGCGATGGACTTTGAGAAGCAGAGACCGGTGGAAGGTGTTTCAGATGTTCTGCTGACTGCTGATATTTTCTGCTGATCCTCAATATTCCTCAAATCGCCCAATTTCATGGCAAAAAAAAAACATCCAATAATTCTCAAATGTTGGAGAAGAGTGGAGGAGAGTGAGGCTGAGGGGTTTCAGGGTGGGCATGGAGTGTCCTTCTTTTGGGTCAGTGCCTCTAGAGGGCGACTGATGACTCACAAAGAGGAGCATCGTCTGACCTCCAGTGGTGTCTACCTCAGGATCTGTGACATCACAGACTATGTGCCTCATGTAACACTCTAACATATCACTCTAACGTCTCACTCCAACTCCTCACTCTAACCTGTCACTGTAAGGTGTCACTCTGACGTGTTTCTCTGATGTACCTTTCTAACCTATTGATCTAACGTATCACTCTATCGCTCTAATGTCTCACTCCAACGTGTCACTCTAACACGTGAGTAATGTATCACTGTAATGTATCACTTGGGCATATTACTGTAAGGTACAACTAGTGTATCATTCTAACTTTCACTTTAATGTCTCACCCCAACGTATCACTCTTACACAGGAGTAATACCTCACTCTAATGATGTCTAACACATGACTCTAACAAATCACTCTAACTTTGTTACTATCATTGTAATGTGTCACTCAGATGTATCACTCCAACGCATCACTCCAACATGTCACTATAATGTACCATTCTGTTGTAAAACTAAAGTGTCACCCTGACGTGTCACCCTGACTTGTCACCCTGACGTGTCACTCTGATGTGTCACTCTGAGGTTGTTGTGATGTTTGGAACCGCAGGCTGGTTGAACAAAGGCGTCAGTTGAGACCGAAACAATATTTACATGTTTCATTATTTGACCCTTGTCTTTGCCCTGCACCAGAACCAGAACCAGAACCAGACAGAGTTTTACCAGTGACGGGGGAATCTTTGTCCTTCTGTCTGTAACAGAAAGACGTTCCGATTGTTTCTTACTGAATATTTATGCCTGTTAAAATGTGACGATCAGTTTGGTGCTTGATAAGAAAAAGATGAAAGATCAGATTTACGTTTAATAACTTTACAATATTCCTCATATTTAGTCAGAGATCAGCAGAATTTGTCGGCGGTCCCACACAAGCCGGGCCGGCCGGCGGCACCTGTCGGCGGTGGTTGGTTTACGGGGGACCGTTATAGCCGATGTAAATGCCTGCTGTCACGGTTGAAGCCCCCGTGTTCAGAGTCATGTGACACATACCGCGCCGGTGTCCTATGACACACATGTGGACCCTCTCATGTGTCACATGACCGGTGACGGAGGAGGACCGCTGGGTCTTCATGTTGACTGGGTGGGTGGGGGACAAACATTCCCTTCTCTGCTGTGACACGCCTCCCCGAGTCTGCAGGAACCAAAACCGTCTCTTCTGGTCACCTTTTTGAGACGCGGCGCCGCTAAACGGCACCGGAGAATCGAGTGGGTTCTCTATGTCAAAGTGTTTTCTCGGCCGGTTCCGGCGCAGACACTTCCAGACTGTGTGGGCGAGCCGCTACTCAGTGTGTCGACCCTCAAGTTTGAACTGGAGCGGGTGGGCATCGGTTCTACGGGGGGGGCAGCATCTCACGGCAACGACGCCGGACCCCTCCTCTCCTCCCCTGAACCGACCCGTCGTCTTTCAAGGAGACGCCAGCGTCGTCCCTTCAAACGCCTCGGCTCCGGCCATTGTGACGCAGAAACCGGAGGCGTCTCCTGATTCCCGCTCCTCTTCAAGAGGATGAAGTCATCGCTTTTTCCGTGAAGTCTTCCTCCCAACAGACGCTGGCGTGTGCGTGGAAGAGAGGCTGCTCATCCGAGCGTGCGAGTCCGCCCAACAGTGTCGTGTTCTGCATCACGAGGCGGGGGGGAGGGGGGTCGGAGGAAGAGGAGGAAGAGGAGATTGACCCCATCGGCCCTGGCAGGAAGTGATGGCAGGGATGAAGGATGCTGATCAAAAACACTGAAAATACTGTTTAAATCCTCGTTTTTTATTCTAAGACTTTGGTTTAAGGCAGTTTCCTCTGGTTTGTCCATCAGAACTCATGAACATCCGCTGAGGTCCAACAGAACCCACAGCAGACAGATGACCCTGATCAGAATCAGTTCCATCGCTTCATTTAGGAAATACTCTAATTACTTATTATATTATATTTACTTTTTACTTCAACAACAATTTTCTCTTTAAAGTCAGATTTTTTACAGTGTGTGTTTTTACAGGCACATCTATTATAATGGATGGATGTTTTTTACACTGTAAAAAGAACTTTAAAAAGAAAAAAGAAAAGTCTTTGGCCAGAAACAATCTTAAATCAAATAAGTTAATTAATGGATTAAACTCACTAAAAAGTTGAGTCTGTTATCTAGTTTGAGTAAATTTACGAACGAACGAAACAACTTGTCCAGGTGAAGCCCACCTTCACCCAACATCCAACATCTCATACAGGCTCCACCCCCCCAAAAAAAACACCTGAATAGGATAACATTATGGAGGACGGATGGATGGTTTGTTCGATGGATGGTTTGATGGACGGACGGATGGATGAACTTAAAACAATAATTTGACTTGTCATGAAATTAAATCAATCTTATAGATTTATCCTGAGGTAAAAATTCTATTTGGATAAAATAATAATTTCTAGTTTCTCCAAAATGAAAAACTATAAATGGAAAGAGAATTCCGTCCAGTAGAAACGTTCCGCTTCACCGGGTCATACGTCCAACATGAGAGGAACTGAAACACTCAGTTGGAACAAATTCTACAATCTTTGAATCCGAGCCTTCAGAACCAGCGGGACAGAACCTCAGAGGACCTCGGAGGCGGTTCCTACTCTTTGGCTGATGTCCGTCTTCTTTAACAGCATTCCAGATCATCACCCACTCCGGATGCTTCCATCAGAACCGGCTGATCGGTTCAGGATGTCACATGAATCAGTGCCTGGGCTCATCTCCAGCGCCGAGGCTGGAGGAGGTTCTGCTCCAAATGTTTTATTTAGTTGCTCAAATATGGATGAAATGGCGTCTCCAGTTGTTTTGGATCACGGCAGGATTTGTTTTTGAACTTTAATTTTCATGTTCTTAAAAGAGAAAAAGCCCTACAGCTTCTTTCTTATTCCTCTCTTGATGTTGTTGGACGTTGGAGGTGGAGTCACTCCCAGAACATTTGTTCTGGCGTGTTCCTGCTGCGCTCTGGGGGAGGAGTCTGTGGGTGGAGGAGTCTGTGGGTGAGTGAGGGGTTTGAGTCCCCTCCTGGGCCACGCCCCTCATCTCAACCTGCTCTTCGCACTGAGCAGCTCTGGTTATTTGAGGAAGACCACGATTGTGTTTTTTTTTACATCCTCCCTTAAAGGGCCGGCGTTCCACTTTGATCTGTGAGAAAAAGAGTTGAAACCTAATTGAACTTTAAGTTCTTGATTGTTTTGACTGCGGCGCCGTTTCACCGTTACTTCATCTTCTGTGTGGTCTGATGTCAGCAGCTCACCTTTAAGAACATTTGGACCTCGTGTAAAGCCCGTCTGAGGTTTTCGAGTGTCTGCGTAGAATCATAGTGAGTAATGTATTTAAGTACTCTTATTCTGAAGGATTACAGAGGAAGAAGAAGAAACTAGACTGGTCAGCATTGTGTATGTATTCTGACGACAGTAGCCAAATCTGAGTGTATGTTTATTCAGTGTGTGTGTGTGTGTGTGTTTATGTGTGTGCGTTTATGTGAATGAGTGTGTATTTAGGTGAGTGTGTATGTGTTTGTTTAAGTGAGTGTGTGTTTAAATGAGGGAGTGATTGAGTGTGTGTGTGTGTGTGTGTGTGTGTGTGTGTGCGCCGCAGTGTGATGTCGTTTTGGACGGCTGCCCTCATTCTGATCCCGATCGACTCTCTGGCCTACATGGCCGAGCTCAGGCCTGTTTTCCACTGCGGGTCGATACCGACGCGGCGCTGAGGCGAGAGCCTGAGGCAAACACACACACACACACACACACACACACACACACACACACTCAGATCCTCACACTTGAGTACTTACGAGAATGGAAACACAATAGTCGGTATGGAGCCGCGTGTTCCTGTGTATGCTGATGGAGTGGAGGCGGGGCTAATCCATCTGAAGGCGTGCGGCTGCATGTTCCTGATGGGATTTCCAGATTAGTGCGGTTTAATCCAAACGTGTGACGGCGGGTTATTAAAGGTCCACCTCTGGGGGATTATGGGACCATCATTTGGATCGCTGCAGATGTCACTGCGGAGTTTTAAACGCCACATTCTCAGGATAAGAGTCGTTGACAGGGGGCTTTGTAGGCCTCAGGTGGCCCCCCGTCTGGGGTTAACGTGAAAGTTAGGGGTATCCCCCCCACAAATAAATATCCCCCAACCCTAGATGGAGATATTTATCAGTAGAAGAAGACAGAATCAAATGTTCTCTTAGTTGTAAATGAACCGTTTCATTTCCAGATGAAAGGATTCTTCAGCCAAAGATAAAAAAACTGGAACCGTCTCGTCAAATTACCCGATTATAGTTCCAAACGTGTTTCACGTCCAGAGAGGCTTTTATATTCAACATAATATAGACGTTTAACATACAACCAAAAAAACAACCAATAATCAAAGATGAAGAAAAACAGAACACAGACGCGAGGAATAGACTTTCAAAATAAAACAGGAAGTGAGGAAACATAAAGAGGCAGCAGCGGGCGAGGAGCTCAGACCCGCTGATCTTCTTCCTGTTTAAGACGCTCTACCGAGAATCTGGAGTCACACTGGTGTCATAACTGGAGGTTCACACAGGCCGCCGTCACCATCCCTCTAGAGGAGCGCTGTCAGGTGTGGAACCGGCGCTCCGGGGGTCCCGAACTTCTCCATTAAAAACGGAGAGATGGTAACGGCAGGATTGTGGGCCTCCAGAACCGAGAAGAAGTCAAACGTGGGCCCGACTGTGATGAAAGTTCTTCGTCTTCGTCTTCTTCAACAACTCCAGCAGTTCTGGCTGCTTACAGTACGGGCCTCGCTGACAGGGAAGTGTGTGTGTGTGTGTGTGTGTGTGTCTGTGTGTGTGTCTGTGTGTATGTGCATGGGTGAATGTACGTGTGTGTGTGCGTGTGTGAATGTATGTGTGTGTGTGTGTCTGTGTGTGTGTGAATGTATGTGTGAGTGTGTGCGTGTGTGAATGTATGTGTGTGTGTGTGTGTGTGTGTGAATGTATGTGTGTGCGTGTGTGTGTGTGTGTGTGTGCGGTAAATCGCTGGTCGGATGTTTCCCTCGGGTTTTTTTACGAAGCTGCCGTCGCTTTTCTAAAGTTCAAGCAATTACATTTTCCAAAGGGTCTGCGGCTGTTTTGGTGTGTGTTCGCTCAGACGGACGTCCATGTTTGTTGTTTGTTTGTTTGTTTGTTTGTGTTTGCGTTTAAACCCACATACGTTCAGAAAGCTCCGGGTCCGGCTCCGGAGGTCTTCCTCATCTCTGCTTCTTCTCTCGGAGACAAATTGAAAATAAATATGAAAATACAGAATGAGTTCAAAACTCTTCATCGTCACAGGTGAACAAAAACACTCAAATCAACTCTTCTTCTTCAACAACCCTTTAATGTCCAGATCAAAGGATTCATCAGTGAAAGATCAGGTTTTCTTAAAACTTTCTATTAAAACGCATCAATGGAGTTTTTATATCCAATATATAATAATATAATGTTGAAACAAACGTACGAGATGTGAGTGAATGAATGTGAGTGAGTGAATGTGAATCAATTAATGTGAGTGAATGAATGTGAGTGAATGAATGAATGTGAGTGAATGAATGAATGTGAGTGAATGAATGAATGTGAGTGAATGAATGAATGAATGTGAATGGATGAAACACCCGGAGTGGATCACAGAGATGTGTTGGTGGCACAATGGAGGCGTCCACCGGTGGTTTTAATGTTATGGCTGATCTCTGTATTTATATTAAACTGAGTCCTAAACACTTTTTAAAAGGCCGTCAGTTTTGGACAGAAGCTGCCAGTATTTTATTTTGATGTCGGCCCCCGACAGGAAGCTGTGCAGAAACCAGCATCAGAGGGAAGTTCTTCCTGGAGCGGGTCCACTCCGGCTGTTTGAACAGTCAACGCTCAGAACTCGCATGAAATTGGATTTAATTGGCTTATGATAAGTGATTCATCTGTAATTGAATACTTGTGTGTCGTTCTTAACCGGTCCGGAGCGATTGTGTCCCGCTGACAGAACCTCGGTGGTTCTGAACAGAAGCCTCTGAAGTGAGGGAACTCCCCCGTGGAGCGCTGGTTGTTTTGTTCTGGCTTTAGGAGGGGGTTAAAGGTCATCATCCGTGTTTCTAGCTGCGACAGAAGGAGCCGGATGGTCTGGTGTTGGAGACCAGAACCAGGATGTTGGGTTTCTGAGTGACAGCTAACAATATTCCTGCTGGAGGTTTAGTCCTGACTGGATGGTTCTGGTGGGTTTTAAGAACCCGGTCTCATGCAGGCAGTGTTTGACTCTGGAGGTTGTGTGTGTGTGTGTGTGTGTGTTTCACTGTGTGTGTCACTTTGTGTGTGTGTGTCACTGTGTGTGTGTGTTTATCTGTGTGTGTCTGTGTTTATCTGTGTGTGTGATAATCTGTGTGTGCTCCATAATGGTGACCCTGGGGAGAGCGTCTGACATGGGGGGGATGAGCCCCCTAAGTGACCTAGAAAGCGGACCCATCCATCAAACTTCTCTCTTGTCTTGTTTCTCTGCTCCATCGCTCCATTACAGCAATCACTGCTCTTAAAGCTGAACCTGAGGAGTGTGTGTGTGTGTGTGTGTGTGTGTGTGTGTGTGTGTGTGTGTGTGTGTGTGTGTGTGTGTGTGTGTGTGTGTGTGTGTGTGTGTGTGTGTGTGTGTGTGTGTTAGTATGTGTCTGTGTGTGTGTGTTAGTATGTGTCTGTGTGTGTGTGTTAGTGTGTGTCTGTGTGTGTGTCTGTGTTAATATGTGTCTGTCTGTGTGTCTGTGTTTGTGTGTCTGTCTGTGTGTGTGTGTGTGTGTGTTTGTGTTAGTAGGTGTCTGTGTGTGTGTGTGTGTGTTTGTGTTAGTAGGTGTCTGTGTGTGTGTGTGTGTGTGTGTGTGTGTGTTTGTGTTAGTAGGTGTCTGTGTGTGTGTGTTTGTGTGCGTGTCTGTGTGTGTGTGTGTGTGTGTTTGTGTTAGTAGGTGTCTGTGTGTGTGTGTGTGATTGTGTTAGTATGTGTCTGTGTGTGTGTTAGTGTGTGTGTGTTTGTGTTAGTATTTGTGTGTGTGTGTGTTTGTGTGTGTGTTTGTGTGTGTGTGTGTGCGAGGAGGTTGGCGGTTACCTGGTTCCCCCCAGTTGGAGCAGCATGAGGTCAGGTGTGTTTAACCCGGGTTAGGTGGTCCTGCTGAGCCTGGGTGGAGGCTGAGTGGATGCAAACAGGAGGATGAGGAGTTGGACCTCCGTGAAGAGCAGGTTATCAGCTGAAATTGCAGGAGGTGCAGGAAGTTAACCCTCGGCCCCCCCTGCTGGGGTCTGAGCAGACAGACACCTGCAGGGAGGGGCACGAATGGAGACATGAGTAATCACCTCCAGCATCAATGTTGGACTCCACCCGCACCACCTCTCTGGTCCGACCCGACGGAGCCGTGACCCAGCATGAGTCAGCATTCTGTTACGCTCTATAAATACCAGCAGGACCTTCAACCTGCTCCGGTTTAAGGACCAGTTCTTGTCGACGTCTCGGTTTGTCCAGGACTTTAACCCTTTCATGTCCTCAGCCAGAAAAAACTATAGATTTGTTTTGAATCATTTCTTTGGGCCATTTTTTACAGTTACAGTTCCATGGTTCTGTTCAGTAAGTCCTCACATGCTTTATGGGTCCAAACCCTCGTATGAGTGAACAATCCAGAACTTTTCCAGTGCTGAGCCGTGATTGGATGGCTGGCGTTGTCTTTTAATACGGTTGGTCAAACTTGGACCGGTCCCCCCTGTTGGATCATCGCCAGAGTTTGCTTTCAGGATAATTCCCTGATTAATGGTTCGACCCGTCCCGCGTCTGGGCGACGCAGAACGCCGCCGCTGCTCGCAGTAATTGTTTGACATCCATACACTGTAAGACAGAAGAAAAAGCGGCGCGCTTAATCAGCCGCCGCGCCGATGACAGCTTTTCATTTTTGCTTCGTGAACTTCTGGAAAAGCTTCATTAAACACCCAAATTCATTTGACTGTCAGTCGTCTGATGTTTGAGCGCTAAGTGAAGGTTGGAGTCTGCGGATCCCAGGGGAAACCGACCAGCAGGAAGTCCTGGAGCGAGTCCCTGGACCGCCTCACGGCAGGTTCTCTGCTCGGCGGCCGGAGGTCATGTGATCGCTCATTCAGACGGGAAACCTTCTGTGTTTATTTTTCCCGTGTGACGCGGTCAGACTTTCATATTTCCTGTTTACTCTCAGCTGATTTTAATAAACGGCGACATCGGTCCGACGCGGTTCTGCATCAGCTACCATTAAATGGCGCGTCACATCGCCTTCATCGCCGCCGCTCTTACAAAGTTGGTGAAAGGCTCCGGCGAGAGGGAGGGGTTTAAAAGAGATGATTAATCTGGAGGGTGAATGGGGGTCCGGCGTCCAGGGGGGTAGGGTAATGAGTGGTGAGTGGAGATCTAGCCTCTGCAGTGGAGAGAGAGGGGGGGGGGCAGTGAAAGCTGGACTGTTTCACTGTGTGAACCTGGACTGTTTCACTGTGTGAACCTGGACTGTTTCACTTCATTGGGCTTGAGCTAATAGCAGGAGTTTTCCTTTGCCAGCAGGTCTCAGGTCTTTGAACAGGAAGTAGGTAACAGGCTGTATTGATTTCTCAGCTCACTCTTCATTGTGAGATATATTTGTTTCACTAACTGTGTCCGTGTTGGTTAGCCTTTGAGTCGTGCTAAATTAGCACTAGCTGTGCTAGCTAACATTCTCCATCTTGATACTAATAATTATAATAATGATTAGTTTTTTTGTTTATCCACTTCCTCTCAAACACTGACCGTCATCTTTGCTGCCCTAAAAACAAAGAAAAACTATAAAACACTCAAATATTTGATTCTTTCTGTACATTTATTCTACAAACACAAGACATTTAATCATTTGTGTGATGATATAGTATCACTAACACACAACTGTGGTAGTTTACTCTTCCTAGTAGATGATGGACCATTTGCTGGGTTTTTCAGTGCTGCTATTTTAGTGCTAGCTTCGCTAACAGGTTAGCTTGAAACATTAGCAAGGCGACACAATGCTGTCATGCGTTGCACTTTAATTTTGCCTCATTAAAGCTGTTTGAAAGGTTGTACAGGATGACGTTTGATTGATTGATTGATTGATTGATTGATTGATTGGCCTGTAGTTCAAACTCAACTGACCCAAATCTTCAATTTGACACGCTGATTAATTCCTTCACGTCCAATGCTAATGCTAACCGTAATCCTGAAGCTACGCGTCGATATCTCAGCGAGAAATGGAAATCAGTGGAAACCATAACACAACTTATTGAAATGCTCCGTTTCTCCTCCGCCGTGTCTTTAGATAACCGCTGGAATGATGGAGCTTTGAGATTAGCTGTGATTACAAACCCTTCTGAATGGGCCAATCAAACGACCCGACTCGACATCATCCGGCGTGTGAAATAAATAGATGCGTGACTCATACCTACACCGTGATTACACAGGATTTATGGAAGGAAAAATTCCATCGCTGCGGAGAAAGAGGGAAGAAATGGTGAGATCATTTGACCCTTTAGAATCTGAGATTATGGCGGTATGATCCATTACCCAGCATGCTTTTGGGTTCGATATGTTTCAGAAAGAATTTTCAAATCTACTGGAAAAACATTTTCCATTTTAACATTATTTATTACGGTATTTAGCCCATTGGGCTCCGTGCTGGTCTGACCCCACAGGCTAAGAGCGAGGTTAGAGCTAACACTTACCTACAGCCAGGAGCAGGAGCGCCAATCGGTTCCAGCGACGTTTTTTAACCCTCCCTGCCTGCTTTGATCGGTTCACGTTTTACAATAGCAGCAGAAAATAACCAACTTTTAGCAGTGGGTGCTCAGAAAAAAGGGGGGCTACCTCCAGCATTTAGAGGGAGGAGCTTGTGGGAGCTGACAGCAGTTCTCCAGAATAACCCGGTTCAGAAGAGGGTAGGTGAAGGAAAGCGGGAAAGGAATTTGCTTCCTTCCAATAAAAAGAGTAATACCATGTCGTTTAATGTTTTAAAAAGAAAGGAGATAATAATAAATTATTTTCTCGCCGTATCTATTCATGGATCTGACGTCCTTTAAATACTCCCACTTAAACCCAATCAGTCAATCTTATCCGAACATCCATCAACGAGTTAATTGATTCCTGTAACCCCTCACCTGACGCTAATGGTAATCCTGAAAACAGAACCGTCAGCCGAAGGCCGCGGTTGGAAACAATTGAAATGTCCCCCAAGTCTTTATAAAGGTGATGATGAATGTCAAGAACCTCTTCTACCCCCCCACCCCACCCCAACCCCCGAGGCTGTTCCAGGATTCTCAACACGAATTCAGAACCGGTTCTTTGTATTCCCACAGCCAAATAAGTGGTGTGAAAACTGGTGCTGATTGGAACCAAAACTGCTGGACTAGAAACGAGCACTGGTCATGTTGGGGGGGGCTAGACCTTTATTGACAGGGGAGATGTGCGGGGGGGGTTTACTTGCAGCAAAGGGCGACAGGTGGAACTGAACCTGTGGCTGCAGGACCACATCTATACACCGGTACCGATTGAGGTAGACCACAAAGTTTGGGTTAGTGCCACGATCCTGCCCCCAGTCAGAGACCGGTAGACGGTTCTTGCTTCTACACCAGTTAAGCTTTGGTTCTGTTCTGGCCCCAGTTGTCCTGGCTTAGAGAACCTTCTTGAGGCAGCGGTTCTGACTCAGCCCCGGACCTGCTGTGGTGCTGGAGCATAAACATTTCCAGGTCCGAGTTTCTTTGGTCAAACTTTGCAAACTTTTTTGAGAAACTAAATTTCTCTCACCATCCTCTTCTTCGCTCACCTTCCTCTCCCCCGTCTGCGTCTGAAGGTGGAAAAACTCACCACTACAATCATTCCGGGCCCTAATTAGGCCCCCGCCTCACCTCAGCCGGCATAATGACGGCGCCGCCACATAAAAAGCTTCCTTTCCTTGTTCTCCCTCACTTCAAAAGCCGTCCCCCTGCAGACCACCCGCAAGATTCAGCGGCGGCTCTCTGGGTTTGTTTGCTGTGTTTTGTTTAGTCATTAAAGTTGTCAAACTCTGTTTGCATCAAAGCTGCTTCAGGGGCGGCACAAATTAACGTCCTGAATATTAGTGGTGACACCTCGTTAAAGGGATCCGGCGGGTCGGAGGGGAAGGGGGAGGGGTTTCTGGTTGTGCTATGGTTGTAGCTGCATTTCTTTCTTCGGGTGGAGCTGCGGTTTTGGACGGTTGGAGTTTGGCAGCTTGTGGTGCAGGAAGATGTTTTGCAGGTTGTCAGGCGGTGGGTGAGGTGGTGATGCGTGATGCGTGATTGACGGCGAGTGGGCACAGTGGCGGGCATTGTGACAACTGTGGTTGGCTGAGATTGGCAGGCAACTTTTTAAAAGTGCTTTCCTGACCCGCAGATATTACAGCCGTTCCCTGGGGGGCGCCGCCACACAACTTCAGCCAGTTAGTGGGGGCCTCGCCGCCGATCCCTCTTAGGCGGCTGGTTTCCTCTCAGAATCCCTCGCCAGGCAAACACATGTTCTGACACACTCACGCTCTGATGGATGGATGAGCGCCGGTGTTTACCCACTCACAAGTGTGTTTAAAGTGAATCCGGGCCAAAACCACTCGCAGAGCGCCGCTCAGATGTGCAAGTGGAGACAAACCTGAGGTTCTGAGGTTTGTGTTTTAATGAGACGTTCGTGGCGCCGTCTCACCTTGGCTGGTAAATAACAACAACTCGCTCAGCTGTGGAGGGTACGGTCCATCATTCTGAACCTGGGAGCTTGTTAGCATCAAAATCCCTCCATGAACATCATGAACAGACCGACTCGGTCCAATGAGGTCTCTGCCGGCCATTACTGACGTTGAATGCGTCCGCCGGCGCCGACGAGCCTTTGCAGAGACTTCCAAATCTCAAAGCGCCACTGCATTGATCTCGGCGGGGACAGCGGTGACACAGCAGTTAGCGTTAGCCTCCTTTGCCTTTGCACGCCCTCATGGATGTCAGCCTGTGCTTAGCGTAGCGTCTTCATCTGCAAGGGATTAGCATGCATCACCAGTCGGCGGTTTGAGCCGAGGCTCCCTTTTTGATTAGGCGTGATGCATTTGAAGCCTCAACGGGGAGAGAGGACGGCGCACACGCCGCCACTTTGCATACCGGCTCATTGTGTTAAGCAGATGTTTAGTGAACGCAGCTTTGTTGAGAGTGGGCTGGTTTTGATGTCCAAAGCAGCCGAGAGGAAGCTGTTACCCCCCGGCGGAGGCGGCGGCGGCGGCGGAGGCGGCGGCGGCGGCGGCGGCGGCGTCCACTTCTGTGGTTGTATTGTGGAGGAGCGGTCTAGCATTCAGAGACGCTCCTGAATTGCACCACTTCAGCGGTTTTTCAAGCTGCACAAGTTGTTTTCTGAGGGAGAGCGACGCCGGCAGCGATAAGAAGTATGTCATGATACCTCTTGTCACCGTCGGCTGTAAACGGCGAGAGGACACCTGAACAACCGTCCAGAATCTCTCCAGCAGCATTAATATTCCACCGCTCTAACTTCCACTCTCTAGAAGAAGGATTTGTGGGGTCTGCCTGCAGGAAGAGGCATTCCAGGGCGTCACGGGGTTGAAGCTGAGGGTCCTCTGCAAGTTCTTCCACGCCGAGCAGAACGCGATGTCTGGGTTTATACGTGTTATTAACTCTTGGAAGTCAGGTCATCGAGGACGGAGCACCAGCGGTAAAAATAGATCTAAAGGAGGAAACGTGTCCAACATGTCCATCCGTCTTCATGAGGTCTTGTGTTTGGATCAAAGTCTGCGTCTCATTCTGGACTTTAATCCCCATCAACAGAACATTCAGGGGACTCTATGGTTCTCCAGCTGAAACCGAAACTACAGAGATACAAACTACAGAAAAACAAACGTCACAGATCCAAACTACAGAAATCTCAAACTACAGAGAAACAAACTACAGAGCACTGAAACTATAGAAAAACAGACCGCAGAGACAAAAACTACAGAAAACTGGATCTATAGGGCAACAAACTACAGAATATTAGGAGCTACAGTGAAAAACGCCACGAAACACTGAAACTGTCGATAAACTAAAACTGCAGAGAAACCTAGAGAGGAACCAAAACTACAATAGAGCTGAAACTACAATAAACTCAAACTACAGAGAAGCTGAAACTAAAGAGAAACTGAAACTTCGGTAAAAGAAACTACAGAAAATAAAATACAGGAAAATGAACCCAAAGAAAAACAAAGTACAGACAAACTAACCACAGGAAACTGAAACTACAGGAAACTGAAACTACAGGGACACAGATGTGTGTGTTCTCAGAAACGTTCCAGCCTTCTGAGTCTCTGAGCGGTGAAAACATCTGCTCTACGTTTACATCTTTTCCGGTCCCGTAGGATTTTAAAGAATCACCTTCCTGTTTGAAATTCACAGAATGAGTTTCACTCCTTTCTGTTCTTTGTAAAAACCTGCGTCTAAAATATGGGGATTAAAAAATGTCCTCGATAAAATGTACTAATGAAATGAAAACAATCCTCCAAATCCCCCGCGGCGGTCCGTTACAGGTCTGCTTCAGGAAGTGAAAGCCGATAGTTTGATGGCGGTTATTATTACAGAACCTGTTCATTCTAACCCCGTTAGCTCTGCAGAACCTCCTCTGAGTCAAAGCAGAACCTCCTCTGAGTCAAAGCAGAACCCCTTCAGTCAGATCTTGACTCACACCTCCACTTTAAAACCTTTTCAGGATCTCACCATTATAACGCCTTTGGTTGATCTAAACAAATAAATGTCTTCAATCCTTCATGCGTCATTTGAAATAATAATAATAATAATAATAATAATAATGAGACTGAAGTTATTATTCCACTGCAACCTTCTCTCATAGTTCACGTCTTCTCCTCAGTGGTGGACCCAGAAGTGTTGAGATAGTGACTTTAATCTTCTTGGACTAGAAGCTGGAGTTCTTCCATCATCATCATCATCATCATAATAGTCCGTAACAGAGCTGCTAAATGCGTCTCCAGGTGCCAGCAGTGACTCAATATTCCAAGTACAATCTCATTTTGTTTTGTTATGTGCCAGTAGTTCCTGCCTTGTTTTGTTTTAAATACCCGTAGCAATTTTTCAATTCTCAATTATTCTAAGTAATAATAATAAAAGTCAGTAATTGTTAGCGATGCTCTAATCACAGCAGAGACCAGCGCACCATGCAGAGCAGCTGTTCTACACTCCACTACGTTTACAGTCCACATGCCAGCTCCTCCGCCTGTAAAACTCCTTTTCATTCCTTTATTGGCATCTGTGAGTATCCCCGTTCCCCCCCACGCCTGCCTGCTGGGGTTCTGTTCTGATGTTTATTCCACTTCTAATGCAGGATGAGGCTGAAAGTAGGAGCTTTGAATCTTTACTCCTCAACAGATCAAACATTTAGATCATTTATTGCAGCATTAATACCGCAGAAATACTCAATTAAAAGTCCTGACCCTGATTGAGGGAAACTGTTTATCCGGCCTTTACTACATCCTGTGTCGGAGCCATGGGGGTACGTTGTGTAACATCGTCTTCGTCGCTGGTTGGATCAGAGAGATTTCCTCGCCGTGGGATGAATAAATCATTATTTTATCTTCAATTATTGTTGCTCCACTTCTGAGCCGCCGGCGGAAGGTCGTAATAACTCCAAATTGATTTCGGCTTAAAAAGTAAAGGAAAGGCCGACGAGGTCGTAGTTCAAACCTCTCCTCGCTGCTGATGGGGCTGAAACTATCAGGGTTGAATCAGGAGCTCCTCCACCCGTGGTTCTACTGAATATTCTTCACGGGTCAAGCTACATATTAGCCTCTTCATCGTAGCATCTTCAAGGCGGGACTTCTGCTGAGTGATTCTGAGTTATATGTGCGACCCACAAGTAGCGGTTAGCAGCTAAGTTAAAGAAAAGGAAAACAAACCGTATTCAATGTGAGGGGACAGGAAGTCCTTATTGTCTGAGGGCCAGATCATCTGCCTTGCTGAATGTCATAATTCATGACATTTTTGCCCCACGTTATTTTGTTGTTGTTTACATCGTGATGTTCGACACATTGCATGTCGATGAGGAGAGACTGAGGATGAAGAAAGGCTGAATGATTGAGTCCAACAGATGAGATTATGATTGGGGGGTCCCTGCCCTAAGCAGCAGCAGGAATAGTCTGGAGTCTGGATACTGGTGGTGGTGGCTGATAACCCTGCTGAAGCTGATAAGTGATGAGGCTGATGGCTCTGTGATAAGGTGGAGCCGGGTGGAGGTGGAGGTGAAAGAACTAGATGGATGGAGTCATATTTAGAGGCAGCAGCTGATGGTGATTGGGTGGTCATGCAGGTGAGACACAGGTGACTGACGGATGAGGCTACCTGAGCGAATACAGCTGATATCATTGGATTCCCCTCGACGGTGAAGTCCGACAACCCGCCGGGCCTCAGTTTTAGAGGAAAGTAGCATTGAGAACCAAATACAAGGATTGTGGGACCCCCGTTCGGAGCATAAATTAAATGTTCTACCGTTTTTGACTTTCTGATTATGTCATCTGCCCATCTGAGGGCACGGCTACTGGTTTCTCCCTCTGATCGTGACGGTGGTCTTCCTGTAATGATCTGGACGTCTGAATCATCTTACAAACATGACGTCACATTCACAGTGTAGAAGAACAGAACAGAACCGCGGCTCAGATTCCTCCGGGCCGAGACCACCTCATACAGTCGGTGTTTGGTCCGTGGTCTGGGGGAGGTTTCTACAGTTTTGGTTCCGGATCAGCTGGACTCTCTGCGCCAAAGAGTTCCGTCTCAGATTAACGCGGTACGTCTGATCATTTTCCAGCGTCTTGTCCATTTGTTCACGACTCATTGCTTTAAGCAGATTTCTCCGTTTTTCAATGAATAAGATTTGATGGATGGTGAAACGTATGGATGGAGGGTTGGAAGAACAAAGAGGAAGAGGATGTAGGGAGGAAGCGCCGGTTCCCGCTGTGCCGTCGGTTGGTGATGGTTCGCTCTGCGGATGAGTAACGACCTCTGACGTGCGTCTCTCTCTTGACTCGTCCTCCGTCCGTTTCATCATTACAAGCCATCAATCTCCACCTCTCTCCCTCTCCCTGTCAGCTCCCTCTGTTCCCCATCTCCTTTTTCATCGCCCTCCTTTCCTCTTCCCTCCTGTTTTTCCTTTACGGCTTATTCCACATCGTCTGCAGCGTCCTTGAGGTGTTAAACTCCTCCGCTCCACTTCGTCTTCTTCCTCTTCCTCGCTCTGTTTCTCACCTGAGCCCCAGTTTAATTTCGCCCATGCACTCGTGCAAACAGCCTCCATCACGCACTCAAAAACGCCGCCGTCAAGAGTAATGGTGTTTAGTGTAATTTACTGTACCGCCGTTGTCGCCTCTGCTTCCTCAATAGGAATCATTATAGAGATTACATAATGGCGGTAATTTTTCTCCCGCCGTACGCGCTGCCGTGATGGCAGTATAAAGTGTGTCGGCGGCAGGGGAAGTCCTGTTTGCTGGAGCTGAGAGGGTAAATGGTCCCGTCTAGCTAAATCAGCCCCCGCTAGCCTCTCTCCCCTCGCTTCAGATCCATGCCTATTACTTTTAACAAACCAGAATGGATTCGCCGTATTGATCCGCTGGAGAGGTAATGCTCTCTTTGTTCAAACTCTCTCTGGAACGGCGCACGAGTGTTGATGCTGGGATTCGTACCTGTGTGCAGGAAGAGGTAGTCAACCGCCGCTTGTCCCCAGACTTCGCCCTTAAGGTGCCGTCACCCGTTATGGAGGCTAAGTAACTTCAAGGCGATGTAAAAGAGACGTCTCTACCATCTTCTGTTGGAGGATCAGACGCTCACCTTGTGGAGTTCTGAGAAGTCTGCCTTCATAGAGGAGGCAGCTGTCATCCGAATGGATTCACAGCAGCTGTAAAAGACTCCAGTGGAGACCCAGAGGCGATGCGAACAGTGGAATCAAACTGCAGTCTGTTGAAAGATCCAACTTTTTTATTAATGAAAGGAGGATTTTGATCTGAGCAGAAGAAAAGGTTTCTTTAGATAGAGTAAAAGATTAACCTCTCTGGAGTCTGAGTTTGACCTCTGACCCTAACCAGACCTTCAATAATGTCTAACTCTCCTTAAAGTAAGATGTCGTTCCTTAAAACATCGTCATTCGTCAGGCCCTTGAGAAAATCGAGACATCTGTAAAGTAGTCGCCAACTCAGGTGTCTGGATTAATTCAGCAGAGTGTAGCTCCTGGATATCTGCCCCAGAGTCAGTGGTCAGGTAAAACTACTGACTTTGGTCCATGAGACTGGGGTTCGAATCCCAGTCAAAAGAGGAGGCGGCAGAAAACCAGTGTGGACCCTTATGCAAGGTCCTTATTGATACCAGACTAAGGTCCTTGCCACATCTGGTGCTGATCCCATGCCCGGATAAATGGGAGATTTGTCCCACGTAAAAACCTCAGCCAGATCAATATGCGGAACGAGACGATCCGCTGTGGCGACCCCACAGATTCTACAGAGTCGGCATCTTTTTGTGTCTTTTGTCCGAGGTTGACCAACAACTCTCATTTATTCAAAATCACTCATGCTTGTGCAAACATCTCCCTGTTTAACTTCAGAACAGCAGCAGAGGCCCGATCTCAAGGTGTCTGATGTCACAGCGTTGGCCTATCCTTATAAGGAATGTGGCAAGATGCAAGCAGTGACAAGGCATGCTAAAGTGGGCTGACCTTCCAGGCAAAAATGAGGTCCTGCTACAAATACTGTATGATCACACTACAGTAGCTTTCACCAAGACATGAACTTAAAAATGTAGTTGTCACAGCGCAGCAGATGACCTCGGTACCGCTGTTATTACCTCAGCCCTACTCAGAACCTCAATTGTTTTTGTTTGTGTTTCTTTTTCTTCTGGTTAGGGTTACAGGAGCAGATATGGTGCGTAGTATGTTTGTACATATATCCAGAATAGAAAGTCAACTCCCCCAGGCATTACCTGTCTCTGCTTGTGTCAGGCCACCTTCCTTATAAGGAAGATGCCAAAACTCTGGAGGTACGGGGTGGACAATAGTGAGAGAGATGAAGTACAGGCATGATTTTCAACGGATAGAAGTGGACTGTCTGTTCCACGAGGAAAATCAGGGACAAGTTCTACACTTGGTTTTTGGACTCCTGAGGCTGAGGAGGGAAGAGTGGTCCTGAACTCAATGGGGGGTTCAGTGGTTCCAAGTTCTCTTGGCCCTGAGCAAAACGAGATCTAATGTGCCTCAAAAGGAAAACATTTAAAAATCTTTAAACTTTCGGTTTTCTCTGCAGACAACAAAGTGGCTGTAGCTCTGGAGGTAGACGGATTGGTCTGTTATCTGAAGGTTGGCGGTTCAATCGTCTGAAGTCGACATGTTGTAGGTCCTTGAGCAAGACCCAAAATCCGATTTGCACCCTTGGCGCTTCAGGACAGGGTCAGATGCAGAAAACTACTTTTGTTACTTGTGCAGTAGATGACTTGAATCGATAGTAAATAATATATTTTATTATCTCATGGGATATAAAGCTTGATTTTCCACAGAATTCTGGTTGTTAAAGCCAAAAAACCAAAAGTTGTAACCTCTCTCTAGTCCCGATGGCTGATTGTCAAGACCTTTCAGACTTTTCCACCCTTCTGCAAAAAGAGAATCACACGTTTGGGACAGGTTAGGTTGTTTACGGCTGAAATCTCACTCCTCTCTCGCCGCTTCAAGCCTCGGAGTCAGCGGTGCATCACTGCTTTTGTAAGGTCTGCTTTTCTTGGAAGAAGAATTCCTGTCACTTGATCCAGGTAACAGCTGAAAACCTGTGAAAGTCGGTCTTTTCACAGTCGGCTCAGCACAGAAACCCTCAGATGTGCCCCTGGCTTCAGCGAGGAGGATTCAATTTGCAGGAGTTGAAAGGGTGAAACAAAACAAGTAATGTGAGGATTGTAACAAATGAATGTCATTATATCACTTCTGAACTGGGTAATAAATAATGTGTATTACCACCAAGTTCCGGGATGATGGAATAATTGACTCTCCTCCGTGGCGCTCCGAGGTCGTTACCCCCCCACTGATGATTCATGTGCCCCCTAATTGCTCTGACATCATCCATGTTGGATATGCACACTGTCTCTTTAACACACACTTTGCTTCCTGGCTTGGCTCGGCGGCCGATGAAGCTGCCAATATTGTATTTACTTTAAACGTGCGTAATGCGATAAAACCCGGCGACGGAGCTTTGGCGAGAATTCGGCTACGCAGGTGTCTAACCTTGACTCCTCACCCGGAATGGCTGCTCATAGGCCATTAAGTAGAGCAGGAGCCTCCAATTAACACACTGGCACACACACACTCCCACGCACACACACACTCTCTTCACGTTTGAGTTCCGTTTAATGCGCCCTGTTTGATTTGCCCTATTGAAGTAATGAGTTTGGAAAGCAGACAAAAATTCTGAAGTGTGTTGTGGAGGAGCCTCGGGATAATTTGAAGTCCTGAGGCTGGGAGTAGAAGTACGCTTGCTTGCTTACACCCACACACCGGCACAGAACTACACACTGGTAAGCACTAGAGTGCAGAGTCATTTGTCTTGTGGGTGTTTCTCAGAGTGGAGCGAGAGGTTTCAAGCATTTTAAATGTTCTTAAGAACGGCAGAAAGCAGAGAAAATAACTCTTCCCTCCAGAACCAGTTGTGTTTTTGACCTGCGAGAAGCAGCGGAGCTACTTAATCAATCCAGACCGATCCCTTCAGGGCGAGTTCACGTCCAGACTGAAGTCGCTGGAGAGTCGTCCGAGCCGATTGTCCAAACTTCGCCCACAAGTCGTTAGTCGGATATAGGGAGTGCAGAAGAAGTTCAGGTCTTTAGTTTCATCAGAGGAGGTCTCAGTCAAGTTTGAAGATGTTGAGGAAAGAGTGGGGTCCCGAGTCAAGCGTGAGGTCTTCTCACAACAAGTTGTAAGTCAGTTGTAGGACCTTCAGGAAAAGCTCAAGTCTCAGAAAAGAAGTCTGAGTTTCATCAGATTGAGTCTGAATCAAGTTCAAAGTTGTTGAGGAAAGTATCGCGTCACTTTAGACGAATCAGAAACTGTCAGATCTTATCAAAACAAGTCCAATCCAGGGTCTTAAGTTCTTGAAGACAAGTTTCAAGTAAGCTGTGAAAATATTAAAATCATGTTAAAACAAGTCCCTGATGAAGACGAGCCTCGAATCCGGAGACCTTATGCAAGAGGCGCTACGCAGATGTGGAGAAATAGTCCATCATAGGAGTTGTGACAGGTCCAATCTCAGGTTCCTGTCTCTAAAAACCAGGTTTAGTCTCACGTTTCCACCTTCAAAACCCTATTCAGTGTTAAAATGACCTTAACTTTAAAACTGACAAAGCTTTCCTTCAGCTCTAGTGTCATGAAGGCGTCTTTTATTCAACCTCCTAGTTTGGCCCAGATGTCTGGACTGACGTCTGACTCGTTGTTGAAGTGACCCCCATCAGACGGAGATTACAAGGTCAACATCTAAACAATGTATTTAGAGTAGATTACCGGACAAAACCAGATTAGTGCGATCTGTTAAACAGGTAAAAGCAGCTTATTCCGACAGGTAGAAGGATAAAAGACGGATTCCTCCGAACGAAGAGATAAAAGAGAGTGCAGTAGATTAAGCCTAATAAAACAGAATGCTATTTCTCCTGCACGGCTAAATCTTGTTGTCTAAACAATAACAGCTGCGACTGTCGAGTTCACAAATAGCATTTTCATAGCGTACCCTCCTGCCAGAAATATTTGCCAGTTACATTACAAGCACTTAGGAGCTGGAGCAGCGCCGCTGCACGCTTTCCTCATGTGGTTAACATGGAAACCACTCGGCACGCACGATACTCTCCAGCCCACGCCGTCCCATCAGAGGGAAGCGCCGCCGGGCTCCCCGAATTACAAAAACACAAAACATCAAGTGAAAAGTTGAGTGAGAACAAATGAAATATTTGGGGAGGCTGGATGTGGGCCAGAGGGAGGAGGGGCTGCGAGGGGAAATAGGATGCAGACTAGCCTTCTTCTCCTCTTCCTCAGCATGCGAACCTCGTCCTGAACGAATATGTACAACGCCTGCAGGAGAGGAGAGGCAGACAAACAGGGATGAAGCGAGAAAAAGTGGATGATGGGAAAGGACAGGGGGAGAGGGGGTGGGAGACGCTTGGTTTAACATTGAGAGGGAGGTAGAGCAGACAGCCGTCGCCATTTTTCTCCCCTTAGTGTTCAGCGGTTTGGATGTAGGTCTGCCTACACACCCCTGTTTGTGCATTTCCTGTGGTGCTGAAATCCCTGCTTGTCTCTGCGGGTCTACTCCACGGTTTGGAAAACGTGAGCCTAAATATAGGAACCGCCGTCACACCGGGCTTAAGCCCCGTGTTACACATGCAAAGAGAAAACACGGGCAGTAATGCCATTCAAGGTTAGCCAAAGGAATTCCACGGTAGCCTAGCTTACCCGCGCTGCGTCTGCCGCTCCGTATGAGCCGGAGTGTATTTACCTACACCTCTGTGTACTGTCCCATTTAGCCCGGTTCCCACTCATGCATCCTAATGGCCCAGGAGAGCCAGGCGTCTCTGCCGTCTATTATTAGTGAGCTGCACAAATCAATGGGCCCAGGCACGGCAGCGCTAGCCTGTTAGCGTGTCCCCGTTCAGAGCCGCTGAGCCGTGGCTAAAGCCAGCGCTAAAGTGTTTGCTGGTAGAGAGTCTCTGAAGTGGGGAGGTGCACCTGAACACGCCCCCCTTCTATAGAGACGCCGAGCTCTGAAGCAGGTGAGACGACAGCTGTGAACATGGGCCGAGAAGCAGAACAGCCCTCGACGGGTCCAGTCAGCGTGTTAAAGGACAATTCAGCCCATTTACAAAACACAGAAATGTTTCCTCAGCTGCTTGGAGGGATGACGAGGTCTGGGTTTCCTGTCAGGTTCTGATGGACGCACAAACCAAAGTGAGCAAACGTGGTCAACCTCGTGAATCCAAGCAGAATATTTTCTACATGTCCTCAAACACTGACATGAAGAAATGATCGAGAACATGTCACATGTGCTTCTAGGGGTCCCTAAGGTGAACATCTCATAATTGGTTTCTTATTTTCACATCTTTAGCTACATTGAAACGTAGGCGGTTTCACATTTTAGAGGGTTAAATCCTCATTCTACAAAAACTTTCACAGGAATAATCTTTTGTTTTTACAAGGTTTGGTTCTCACTATATGGGTCGTGTCAGTTTTCTTTTTTCCCTATTTTTAAACACATTTCAAATTCATTAATTTTTTTTTTGTGTTTTTGGTCATTTTGTTTCTCAAAGAACCACAAGTCAGAATTCAATGGAATTTTCACGTTTGCTATCACATGATTTGACATTCAGAGGTTATGGTCTGTCCTCCAGAACCACTGGACACACGTCAGACCCAGGTGGTTTTCAGGGACCACGACTGTGTATCTCATAATTGGATTTGTCTATTTTGCCTTTTTCCACATTTGAATGTTGGGGGATTTTCTTGTAGTTCTGCTTATATTCTCCTCAAATACTGCCCGACAGAATCCAATCAAACTCCATGCGTCCTTAGCGGGGGGGGGGGGGGGGGGGGGGGGGGCCTTAAAGGTTGGCTTCTCAACATTTTGCTTATTTTCTATTCTCTACACACATTTGAACTTCTGGCGTTTTTTTGCCACTTTGAAGCTGTGACAGAGGTTTTGTCCAACCACATCGACTCAGACTCAGTTTTTAAGAACCCGGTACCAGTTTGGACCTTGGACATTCATTTGTAGTTAGATATGTGCTTCTGAAATTGCGGCTGGCGCCACAACACAAAGGAGGAGATAGAAATTGCATTTCTTGTGCTGAAGGCATTGACAAGTTCCACTCACAGAAAAAACATTAGCGGGATCTTTTTATACACCGAGAAATGTTGTCCCTGATAATCCACCGGTCTCGTTGAGTCTCTCCTCAGCACAAGGCATTTGGACTCGGTGCCAGTGAGAATAAAAGCTGGGAACAGGAACAGGGACATGTGGGAAACGTTTGGTCACTGGTTTTATTTGTAGCATTAAAACATCGGAGGGTTGTTTTCTCTTTAAACCCGTCACTAGCAGATCCTTTCACCACGAGAACTTTTAAGTTCCTTCTATCCGTCAGAAGGATATAAACACGGATCCAAATGAGCGATGATATGACCGCAGCTCATGTTCGCCGCCAACGAAAGCGGCCGCCGGCTCGGACTGAGAGGTGGTTATCGGCTTGTTCAGTGATTTCTGCCCTCGGTGTCCTGGTTGTCACGGTGTCGTCTGCCGGATGTGAGCGGCACTAACTGTCCCAGGATCAGTACAGCACAGGCTGCTTAGCAGAGAACGCCATCATTATGAGAATAAAGCAGTTTTGCTTGTATTCTTTACAAATGAGCCCTAAAAGCGTTTTATAATTATGATTACGTCATTATTCTGTGGAATGGGTCTGATTATTCCTTCAGTCCTGAGTGTTTCTTGACTGCCTAACTGCCTCTTCATGAGATCCTTTTTATTCTGCTATGATTACAGCGCCAGCGAAAATCTGATAGAACAAAAAGGAGATTTTAAAATCTTGAATATCAAAATATCAGCAAGACACAAATGTCATATATGACCGTCCAAAAAAAAACCATCAGTCTGACCTCAGAGAGAAAGTCTGCCTGATGCACACACACACATACACACACACACACACACATACACACACACACACATACACACACACACACACACATACACACACACACACATACACAAACATACATACACAAACATACACACACACGCACACACACACACACACACACACACGCACACACACAGATACACACACGCACTCTTATACACACACACACACTTATACACACACACACACATACACACACACACACACATACACACACATACACACGCACACACACACACACACATACACAAACATACATACGCACGTACACACTCACACACACACACACACACACAAACATACATACGCACGTACACACTCACTCACACACACTCACTCACACACACACACACACACATACACAAACATACATACACACGCACACACACACACACACACATGCACACAATCAGCTGAACCCCCTCCCTCCTCCATCAGCATATGTCCACATATGGTTCCCCCCCTGAGAGACTGTTGAACAGACTGATCCAGGTTTGATGTCGCTCTGGTGGCCTTTAGCCAGGATCAAGGGAAGGGAAGGAAAGGAAGGAAATAGGGAAGGAAAAAAGGAAATCTGGAAGGGGAGGAATAGCTGTCATCTAGAACTCCAACCGTTGACTCTTCACAACTCAGACACATGTGCCTGTGTGTGTGTGTATGTGTGTGAATGAGCATGTGTGTGTATAAGTGTGTATGTGTGTGTGTGTGTGTATAAGTGTGTGTGTGTGTGTGTGTGTGTGTGTTGTGTGTGTGTGTGTAATGACACATACAACCACATTGGACCATCTGTTTCACTCCTAATTGGTTTGCATGACAATGTTTTTCCAACCCATAAAACTTAATGAAAATGAAAACCCCTCCCGCCCTAATAGCCCTTAATGGCCATCACCCACTCCCCTTTGCCCCGCCCCCTCTCCCCCCCACCTCCAGTCCCATATTAAAGGAACAATTGTGCTGTGGTGGGCTTCAGTAGTCTCTCCTTCAGAGGAGGGGACAGGAAATGTCCTGCAGCCCTCGGCCTCATCGACGACCCTGAGATAAACCTGACCCGACGGTTAACGGTCGTTATCTTATGGACTCGCGTTGTCAGGAAACCGCGCTCCTGATGCTGAAGGCGATCGGACCAGCACCGAGGAGGGACGGGGTGAAGGGAGGACAGGATATAGAAAACCTAAAGAGGTATTGATTAGATAAAAGTCGGGATCGTCGGATGTGGAAATATTAAAAACTCACAGCTGAGCCTGAAATGAACGAATGACAGTGAGTGAATCAGATGAAGACTTTATTCTTCCTTCATCATCCATCTGTATCAAATCTAAAAGAGTGTCGTCACTCTCTTTGACGACACTGGAGACTTTCACTGTCAACATTTGTTTGGACCAAACTCCGGTTTGACTAGACTAAAGCTTAACTGAAGACTTTAGTTCTTGAAGCTGGTTTTATGCTGAAATACGACTTTTTAAAGACCTGACACTCGAGACCCGCCTTGAATTAGGACCCTTGAGGAACCTTAACCTACATGAGACTTGATTGGACCCGTATCTGAACATAAACCTGAAAGTTACTGTTTCACTTGAAGACCTGGGCCGGTGGAGAAGAAGGTCCAGACAGTCTACATGTCTTTGGGTCCTTCAGCGAGACCCTGAACCCCGGTTTCCTCCCTGGGTTCTTCAGGGGGGTACCCGCTGCTCCTCAGGGTCAGAACCCCAGAACTCCTTTCCCAGCGTGGATCAGAACCAGTGATTATAAGGAGTGGACATCTTTACTGCTGCTGTTATTATTGAAGTGACTGAAAGCCTGACTTTAACTTACCCTCAAAGACCTGAAATGATCTACGCGACTCATCAAGTCCCAGAAATATGGTCAGTAATTGTGTTGGACCTTCTTTTCAGTGAAGGAATGATCATTATTCATACATACTGGATGTCTCAGTCCAGAACTGGAGCAGCTCAGTGAGTTATGGAACAAAAACGATGGCAGCGAAGGAAAGAAAAGCCGCCATGAAGGGAAAAAGGAGTTGATGGATTCTGGCAGAAGACTAACCTCATTTATTTGGAGTCGAGCAGGAAGAATTCTGGACGGGGTTTTAGAATTAGCCTGATTCTTAACACCTGTTCTGACCGAAACTCAGGATCTGGATCTGGCCACGTGGTTTTGATGCTTTATTGTCGAGACTTGACTTTAGCCTTGTTGGCGCTCTTTCCCCTTTGGACCCTCCTCAGGAAGAGTTTTAAATATTTGTGATCATTTGTGTTCCTGTTTTTCCTTCTTCCTGGAAACACTGTTAGTCAGACATATTGAATGTCTCATGACTCAGCTGGACCCGAGGAGAAAGTTCTAAAGCAATAAAAGTGACAAGAAAAATGAAAAAAAGTCCCGAAGGGGGAAAAAAACGAGACCAGGCCCGGTTTAACCAGCCTTAAGCTTATGTGAGGCTTGATTTGACCTTTAACCTCAGGCCTGGATTCTCACTCAAGGACCTGAGTAAAACTTGACCAGACGTTCCTTTGAAGACTCCAAAGCCCGAGTTTTAAATATTATTGACAACTTGAGTTCGTTTTTCGTTTTGTTCTAGGAGACATTATTAGTCTGACCTCGAATGTCTCGGGTCTTGACCGGAACCGGGACAGAAGTTGTACAAAGGGGACAAGAAGAGGGGAACAAGGCCTGAAGGGAAATGGAAATGAGACTAGCTGGACTAACAAAGCCTGACTTCGAGTCCCTCTGACTAAACCCAGACTTGAACAAACCTTTGTCTCCTTCACACGTTACTTGGACTTTATTCTGAGCGAATGTGAAACCTGGATTTTTACTCGTGGACCTGTCCAGAACTTGACTTGGACTTGGCCTGAAGGACACATCAGGTCTGATAATCAGCCAGTGTAGAAAGAAGGAACGTTAATTTTCCATTTATTAAAGAGTGACGATTATTTATTTTGACCAAACTATGACTTTAACTTTCCCCGAAAGACCAAAGCTTTAAATATTATTAATGTTTTTAATTGTAGGAAAGAATGTTAGTCATAAAGATGGAATGAGAAGAGTAGATGAACCACTTGGTTGACGTGGATCAGGACTTGAGACTTGATATTTGACACTAGTTCTGACTTTTGACCTGAACCCTTTTTATCTCTACCCTCTGGAAAACTGGAGATCCAGATCTTCAGTCAACCAGTTGACTCCATCAGGACTTTGAGTTTTCCCTGAGAGCCTTCAGAAGCTCTGATGATCACCAGAAGTCTGAAGTACGTGTCTTGATTTGCGTTGAACGGTCCAACCCTTGGCGCCGTGGAGGAAAGACAATTATTCACACATCTCAGATGTCTGAGTGCAGAACTGGAACGGCACAGAGAATTAAAAGCCCGTAAAGATGACATGATCTATGTGGCCCAGTGTGATTTATACCACATGGACCGGAGTAGGGGAACACCGGAGGGGATTAGAGACTCACCTTGATGGACGTTTGGCACCGACCACACCTTGACTGGGATAAGTCCGGATTCGACTCCAGACTCTCACCCTGAAGGGACTTAACTTGAGACTGGACCTTCCTCTGGGAACTCCACTCGTCATCGTCGTGGATCAATCACCGTAAATGTGACATGTTTGTGTTGGACCTTCTCTGTATTAAGAGAGAAAGTCCTTCTTAGGTTTTGTCTGGAAGCGGGAGGAGAACAAAATGTGGCATGAAAGTAAAAAAAAAGAAGATGTGATGAAAGAAACAGAGTTTGAGGACAAGATAATAATAATAATAATAATACATTTAATTTATGGACTTCACTCACATGAATAACAGCGGGGGGACGTTGGATCGCAGCCCGGCTCGCTTGGTTTGTGCTTTTATGAGGGAGTACACTCAAAAATAAAAAAAAGAACTCTGAAAACAAATTTCCGAGAATCGTGGAAAATAAATCCTTTGAGGCTGAAGTTATTATTCTGATCTAACTTCTTAGGATCGGGTTGGGTCGACATTAATGAGGGTTGGGTCGACATTAATGAGGGTTGGGTCGACATTAATGAGGGTTGGGTCGACATTAATGAGGGTTGGGTCGACAGTTTCTTTCATTAGTTTCAACTTCATTTGACAGTGTTGGCCCGACTACTTTTGGGGCTAGGGGCTAGGAGTTAGGGCCTAGGAGTTAGGGGTTAGGAGTGAGGGTTAGGAGTTAGGGGCTAGTGTTAGGGGTTAGGTGTTAGGGTTAGGAGTTAGGGGCTAGTGTTAGGAGTTAGGGGTTAGGAGTGAGGGTTAGGAGTTAGGGGCTAGTGTTAGGAGTTAGGGGTTAGGGGTTAGGTGTTAGGGTTAGGAGTTAGGGGTTAGTGTTAGGAGTTAGGGGTTAGTGTTAGGGGTTAGGAGTGAGGGTTAGGAGTTAGGGGCTAGTGTTAGGAGTTAGGGGTTAGGAGTGAGGGTTAGGAGTTAGGGGCTAGTGTTAGGAGTTAGGGGTTAGGGTTAGGGGTTAGTGTTAGGAGTTAGGGGCTAGAAGTTAGGGGTTAGGGGTGAGGGTTAGGAATAAGGAGTTAGTGTTAGGAGTTAGGGGTTAGTGTTAGGAGTTAGGGGCTAGGAGTTAGGGGTTAGGAGTGAGGGTTAGGAGTAAGGAGTTAGTGTTAGGAGTTAGGGGTTAGTGTTAGGAGTTAGGGGCTAGGAGTTAGGGGTTAGGAGTGAGGGTTAGGAGTAAGTAGTTAGTGTTAGGAGTTAGGGGTTAGTGTTAGGGGTTAGGAGTTAGGGGTTAGTGTTAGGAGTTAGTGTTAGGAGTTAGGGGTTAGTGTTAGGAGTTAGTGTTAGGGGTTAGGAGTTAGGGGTTAGTGTTAGGAGTTAGTGTTAGGGGTTAGGAGTTAGGGGTTAGTGTTAGGAGTTAGTGTTAGGGGTTAGTGTTAGGAGTAAGGAGTTAGTGTTAGGAGTTAGGGGTTAGTGTTAGGGGTTAGGAGTTAGGGGTTAGTGTTAGGAGTTAGGGGTTAGTGTTAGGGGTTAGGAGTTAGTGTTAGGAGTTAGGGGAAGTTGATTTTGTATGATTTAATAATTATCTTACAAACAGATTTATTCCACATGAAATACTTAAAAGCATTGAAATAAATGAAAGTATCTTTGTATTTCTTAGAGAAATAGGTGATAAAAGAACAAGAAGAGACGAGGACTTATTTTTCTTCTTTCTATCTTAAATGAGAATTTTTAAAAAAAATCACTTGAAAACAAAGAATGTTTTTTTGTTGTTGTTTTGTTTCTCTGCGGCCCGATTGGACCACTTCTGACACAACAGCACCGATGAGAGCCAGCTGG
>VRLP01004759.1:35000-44695 GCA_009660295.1 Lophius piscatorius
CCTCAAACACCACTGGACAGAGTTCAGTGAGATTTCACTCCGGCTTTGTGGAGACCCTGAAGGTGATTGCAATGTTTTGGTTTTCCTCAGCAGCACAGGGGGAGTTTTTCCAGTAGTGGGGTCTTCTTTGTCTTCCTGTCTTCATCCACTCGGTTATTTTTCATCCGCATTCATTGTTTGTTTCCTACATGGATTCAGAGAGGAAACCGTCTGGACCCCAACGCCGCTTACAGACCAGCAGAATAAGAAAATAGAACCTGTTTCACTCTCGCCATTCATCAGTGTGTGTGTGCGTGTGTGTGTGTGTGTGTGTGTTAGAATATAGGTGTCTGTGTGTGTTTCCTCTCATTAGCAGTCGGCGGCGTGGGGTAACTCGTTAGCGCAGAGCTAGCTGAGCGCCGGGGCACCGGTGCAGCTTCATTAGCTACTGTGACATTTATCTGATCGTTTGCCCGCGTCACATATGCCGCCGCGTCTCCATGGCAACCACACACACACACACACACACACACACACACACACACACACACACACATGCGCTTCTTTCCGGCGGTAACACAGATATTTATGGATCCATCAAAGCTGTCCTCGCCGCTCTGAGCGGCGTGACAGATGTACTGGTGGCGGTCGTCCCAGCGCTCCACCCGGAGGTGGGCGGAGTATCGCCGATTGTAAAGTTCAAGTGAAACACAGGCAATATCACACTCCCTCCTTCAGCGGGAACCGGACCCCCGGGGGAGTCTACCTCGGCGTAACTGGGTTAGAGTGAAGCGTTCACAATAAATCAGTCGATACAGAAGTCGCTCATTTAGTTTGAGCCGTTAATCCGCCCCGCGGCCGACGATGACAGAATCCGTTACCGGGTGAGATTTTAGCGGGAGGCGCTGCTAATCTTGTATTTATACTTTACATATACTACAATCTGCCAAAACATTAAAACCACCTGCCTAATGTTGTAAAGACCCCCTTTTTGACCCACCTGACTCTTTTCTATCAGAACCAGCACCAACATTTTATTTGTTTAGTAACGATGTGTGTAAGTAATGCGTGATACAGTAACTCATCCGTAGGATCAACCAACATGTGTGACTCTTCTCTCCGCACCCATTAAACAAGTGTGTGTGTGTGTGTGTGATTGTGTGTGTGTGTATGTGTGTGTGATGTATATATGTGTGTACATGATATACGTGTGTGTGTTTGTGTGTGTGTGTGTGTGTGTGTATATGTGTGTACATGATATACGTGTGTGTGTTTGTGTGTGTGTGTGTGTGTGTGTGTGTGTATATGTGTGTACATGATATACGTGTGTGTGTTTGTGTGATGTATATACGTGTGTACATGATATGCGTGTGTGTGTGTGTGTGTGTGTGTGTTATATATGTGTGTACGTGATATACGTGTGTGTGTGTGTGTGATATATACGTGTGTGTGTGTGTGATATATAGGTGTGGGTGTTTGTGTGATGTATATACGTGTGTGTGATGTATATATCTGTGTACATGATATGCGTGTGTGTGTGTGTGTGTGTGTGTGTGTGTGTGTGTGTGTGTGTGTGTGTGTGTGTGTGTGTGTGTGTGAGTGTGTTCTTTCCTGCTGAGCTCTGAGTTGTACTTACTCCTAAACCCGCCTCATTTGCATCCGTCTCTCGCCCTCCCTCCCTCTCTTACCTGCCTCGCCGTCTTACGGCAGCACCTTCCTCTCTGGCTGCCTGTTGGAGTCCAGCTGTGAACAAGACAAACACAGAGAATATCACAGATCCCAGATGGATTCTGGGAAGCTCACGGCTGTCTCTTCCTGGTCTTCTTCTGTAGAGACAAACTTTATGTTCCTCACACCTCCTGCCTGTAAGATCCAGCTTTCATGTTTAGATGTGAATCAGGAGGCTGGAGCAGGAAGGCATCGCTGGGATTCTAGCAACCATCAATCAATGCATTTCACTTTCTAGCTAGTAATGCTAACGGCTAATGATAGCATTGCTAACATAGATTTTAGCTGTTAGCCAGCCATAAACAATATTCCTTACTCCCTAACTAGCCCACCAACCGCTAAGATCACTTAAGCTAACCCAGGTTGTTTCCAAGGGTCAACCATGAGCAATGTTTTCCACTAGTATGCTAATAGCTAATGTTACTATTGCTAACCTATTTGTTTCACATGAACAATCTGTTTATCTCTGGCTATCTTGCAGAACTGCTAGCATCACTATCGCTAACCTGCTGCTGCCTTTGTTCCATCATGAATAATGTTTTTTCACTCAGAAGCTAGCAGGCTAACGGAATTTTAGCTGTTGGTTAAAAGTTGTTCTTACATTTGTACTCATGTATACATTGGTGTGACGAAAACATATATTTTTCACTCACTAAGTATCAAACCAACTTCTAACACCAGACAAGTAGCGAACCTAAGTTGAAGCAGTTGAATAACCATGAATCGTATGTATTTCACTCACTAGCTAGCAGGCTAAGAGCTAACTTCAGTCGTACTAACCGTCACCCCCTGAGCTGTCAGTTCTGTACGGGGGGGTAAATAGCCCACCAGAGGAGCTTGTCTAGTTCTCTACCTTCTGTCAGCTCTGATGAAGACGATGGACTCTTTGTGGCACCGCGGTTTTTGAGTCTGCCAAAGACATTAAGACCCGCTGAAGGTGCCAGCCGTATCTCCGTCCCTCGGTGCCTTCAGGCAGAAACTGAAGACTGGGTTCTTCTGGCACAGACGGGCTGGACTGTTTGCCAAAACCAAACTGTGAAGGTCGGCCCGGTTTGGAGGAACTTCAGACGGGTTAAATCAAGAGATTATTACTTTTAGCAGTGTATCCTTTACCACAGAGCAACTTCCTGAAACTGACATCCATCTATCTGTGAAGGTCTGGAGGAGTTTAGTTTTAGTTTTCCTCAAATGACCCTTTGAGTTCTTTGAAAGAAACTCGCAGGAGTTTGGAAAGATTTCTGATGACCATCAAAGGCAGAAGAATCTTCTCTTGGCTCCTCCCACAGTGGATTTGTCTTCATTTCCCTCCACGTCCTTCTCCATCACCCCCACCATCATGTATCTTCTCTCTTTGGCCTTCCTCACGTTTTCCTGCCTGGCAACAGTCCATCCCACATGCGTCATCCTCTGAGTGTTTTTCCTTCCTGATCCTTTCCACATCGCAAACCTCAGCTTCATCATCTCTTCCACCTCCAACTCTACTTCCTGTCTCTGAACCAACTCCTGCATCAAAGCTGACCTCACCACCATCTCAAACGCCTTTCCTCTCGCAGGTCACTCCCGAAACTCTTCCTCATCCCCCCTCTTCCTCACTGCGGTGTCCTCCCCCATGTCCCTTCACAGTCGACTGCAGGTCCTTCGTGTTAACGCGATAACTCAAAAACACTTTCAAGCAACATTTTCAGATTTTAAACCCACATAGAACTCAGTGTGAGGGAAGAACTGGATTGATTTTGAGAAAGGTCAGTTTCATTTTTCTTCTTCTTGGTCCAAACGTGGTTGGTGCTTCCCCGCAGGCTGAAGCTAACGTAGGCTAACATTAGCCTGACGGACCAAACGCTGATTCACTGCATTTTCTCATCTCACAGTCGGAACCAGAGCCAAATACTCTTTGTGGAGATGGTCGGCGGTTCCTTTAGTACTGGGGCGGTCTGAGGGGCTGCAAATGTGAGATGAAGGTGATGAACGCATAAATAAATGACCATCACAAGGTTTTACGGCCGTTATCCAGCAGCTTTTGAGGGAATAACGGCCCTCGCCGGCTGCTTCCCGGACCAAGACACTCGGCGAAGATCGGTCCGCCGCTGCAGGGGGACCGGAGTGATAGAAGCAATAGTTAAGCCATTAAGGCAAACAATTGGCTCAAATTGAGAGGGAGAGGAGGGAGATGGAGGGAGATGGATGGAGATGGAGACGCCGTGGCAGGAAGTGGATCCACTCAGCGACTTAATCCCGGCCCCGGGACACACTCCCGCCGCGCGGCACGCACTCGCACAAACATCCACCCTCACGTCAAAGCTCTGTCTGCCTGCTTTAACACCTTGTCAGCTTCGGCCACAGGGGCGGCGAGGGAGGCGCCCATTCCTTTGTAGCGAGGAGAGTCAGCGACTTCCAGCCACCTCGGGAGAAGCGGAGCGTGCAATCTGCACAAGACAGCTCTGTGAGCGCCGCGAGCCTCGTGGCCGCGAGCGTGAAGCCCCTCATTGTCTTAGCGGGCGGAGTGAACGGGTGGACAATGTCCCCGTAGAAGGGAGGCGCCTCTCTGACACCGATGATTGTATGTCCCTCCCCCCTGTGGACTCGCTCCGGCCCCACGGGCCTCGCACAAACAACCAACAATGAGGGATTGTGTCCAGCTATTCTTTCTCCTTCTGAGTGTCAGAGGGCGAAGGGATGATGTGCTGAACCCGCCGACCGCAGACGCTGGCCCAGTTCTCGCCGTTCATGTTCCTGAACACCGGCGGTCCGGGCAGAAGTTCCTCTCGTCCCTTCGGCCGCCGTCCTTCCTCAGAGGCCCCCGCCATTTATCGGACAGCTCAGCGAGGAGCGGTCGCCGCCCCGAGGACGGTTGGCGCCGGTTTTGTCTCGTTGACTCCTTCTCTGGCGTTCCATTTGACATGTCCTTTAAGTCTTTTAAAGATTTGGGCGTTTCTGCCGAGCGTCTCGGCTCCTTCTGCAAAAGATGGATGGTCCGCGCCCAAAGGTCTGGATATTTTCCTTCTCCTCCTCTCCTCTCTCCTCCTCTCTCCTCCTTGCTGATTTTTGCGGGCGGGTATTAGCGTGTTATCAGCTAACCAAGCTGAGGATTTGTCTGTTTTGTATTGGCCCCTTCAGATTATGCTCTTCCTCTCCTGCTGAGGGTAACAAAAGCGAGAGTGGAGCGATAAAACAGCTCAGCCATTGACTTTGGATTCCTCAAATTGGTTTTCAGACATCTTTAACCGACCACCGGCCTTGACGGCGCTAATGTTTGTGTGTTTTTCCCCATTTCCCATGATTGTCCTCGGCGACACTTTGCTCAGGCGCCGTTCTCCCCCCCCCGCCGTTGATGCCTGCCTTTATTGGTCCGGTGCAGATAAAGGCGTCGCAGCAGAAGCGTTGGGTGTGTTTGCTGGCGATAAGTGTCGTGGTGAAAATGGCGAAAGCACGTCACCTTCGCTTCTGATGCCTTCCAGATATGGAAGCGACCGGCATGTCAGCATCTGCGTCCTGTTAGAGGGTCTAATCCCCCGCGGGGCCTCACATTAACACGCTCACTCACGCATGCAAACATGCACCGGCGTTCACACTTGCGGCGAGCGACAAAAGGAACCCGGCTGAAGCGGCGGCGGTCCGTCCGCTCCGCCGTGAAACGGCTTCTGTCTTCAGCCGGGGTTTACCGGCATCCGGAACGGATCCGCCGCCGCATCCTCGCTGTCAAGCGTCAGCGTTTAGGGTCAGCGTGACGCGTGGCCCCGCTGAGGCGTCGGGTCAGGTGGTATGAAAGAGCGGGCTTGAGCAGAATGAGGCAGCAGAACCTGCGGTGGGGCTGCGAGGAGCTGCTGGAGGATGTTATTAGTGCGGCTCACTGGGTTTTAGTGGCCCTTTGTTGCTCTGAAGGCTGTTTTAGAGGCGACGCCGTTGGAAAGGAGTTTTTATACTTCATCTGAGATATAATATTGTTTGAGGTAGATGTACCGACCCGTTCTCAGAGGAGTGCTTGTTCTGGTGTGGCTGGAATCGCCTGTATTTATCCGCTCCAAACAGGTTCAAGCTTGTTTTTCTGTATTTTTAAGTTTGGATGTGAATATTGTGCCACAAATATTCTATTAAAAGTAGGTAAAAACATGTTTTTCATGTATTTAGCTATACAAATACATTAATATACTCTCTCGCTCTCTCTCTCTCCATATATATGTATATATATATATATATATATATGTACATACAGTATGTATATAGCTATATACAGTGAATACATATATACTCTATATTTATATATAATTATACTGGACTATAATTATATATAATTACACTAGAGTACATGAATGTATTTCTACACATATATATATATATTTTAGTTGTAGAATTTGCGGTGATAGAATAAAACCTTTAAATCATATCTTCCATCACGTCCAACAATAATACCAACATTAAATGTCCTGATCCAGGATTTATCTCACCATCTCTCTTTCCTGGTTCCAAAGGTGGTTCTGGACCCCGGGACCTTCGGACTGGGATAAAGACCACGTAGCTCCAAGCCCCTAATGTTCCGTCTTCTGTCTCATTTACAGTAACGGTACGGCCGGGAAGATGAACGGGGCGCTGGAGCATTCGGACCAGCCGGACCCCGATGCCATCAAGATGTTTGTGGGCCAGATCCCGCGCTCCTGGTCAGAGAAGGAGCTGAAGGAGCTGTTTGAGCCGTACGGCGCCGTCTACCAGATCAACATCCTCCGGGACCGCAGCCAGAACCCTCCACAGAGCAAAGGTACCGCCGCCCTCCCAGACCCCCGTCACCACTCACTGTTGGAGATTTATTTTTCTTCTTCCTGCTTTTTCCTCCCGCGTTGTTTTTCCTTCCCCTCTTCCTCCCATCCCTCTTCCTCCCTGACTTTTTATCTCTTTCTTTTATTTCTGATATTTCAAAACTATTTTCTTACCTTGTTGTCATTTTCTTCCTTTCTTTCTTTGTTAGGGTCCCCTCTTCCTGCGTCTTCCTTCACAGTCTTTATTTTTCTTGTATTCACCTTTGTGCTTCCTCCTCCCTCCTCTTCCTCTCTTCACTTTTGTCTTCTTTACCTCCATCAAAGAGGTTTGTTTTTTTCTAAAAACTTCTACAGATTTGGACTGAACGTGTCACGATGTTCATGCAGCCCGGAGGAAATTCAGTATTGGATTTAAAATAAAGGGGCGGAGTCAGGAATTGTGTTTTACTTTAAGTGTTGCAAAGTAGGGCTTTTTAAATATTGACGGTCATTATGCATAAACAACTTGTATAATTTTGGCAAATCTTAGTAGAAAAATATAGGCATGGAGCAAAAAAATTATTTTGGATTAGATCATGACAAAAGGGGCGGAGTCAAGAGTTTGTTGTTTCTTTCCTTAACGATAAAAGTTGAGGATTATTTTTCTTCATTCCGATCAATTATATATATAAACTGTTTGATGAATTTTGATGAATCCCTCTTTATGGTTGGACATTTACTGAGGAAGAACTCCTTTTTGTGAGCAGAACCTGACCTCAACATTTGAAGGCTTCTATTTTTGCTTATGCTTAAATAAGGTATCAGCAAAATAAGTTTATGATAATCTACAAGATGGATTTTGATGAAACTTGATTGGATGGTTTTCCATGTAGCGAGGAAGAATTTTACTCATTTTGGTGTAAATCTGGATGAAGGGGCGGAGTCAGGCTTCGCTTACTGTAACTGTAAAATATGGCTATTTCAGTATTTACATCTATAAAAACATAAACTGGTGATTGGACCAGTTTATATATATATATAGATATATATATCTATATATATATATAGATATATATATATATAGATATATAGATATATCTATATAGATATATATAGATATATCTATATAGATATATAGATATATCTATATCTATCTATAGATATAGATATATAGATAGATATATAGAGTGAGTAGCATAAGTGACTGGAGGTTTGCGTTCCATTCTAGGTATACAGCTCTATTCTCTTTCTTCCCCGTTTTCTTTGCTGCCATCTTCATCATTAATGCATGAATAGATTTTATAATGAGGTAATTTTTTCCTTTTCATTGTTCCAATATTAACTAAAGGTTGAATTCATGCAGATAAACAAATAGACATTCCTACAAATATCCCTAGATGCTAATAAACAAATAAACCAACATGCTGAGTTAATACACTTCTATGAATCCAGACACACAGAGGAATACACACAAATACACACACACACACACACAAATACACATACAAATACACACACAAATACACACAAATACACACACACACATACAAATACACATACAAATACACACACAAATACACACACAAATACACATACAAATACACACACAAATACACACAAATACACACACACATACACACACAAATACACACACAAATACACACAAACACACACACAAATACAGACACAAATACACACAAACACACACATAAATACACACACAAATACAGACACAGACACACACACACACACAAATACACACAAACACACACACAAATACACACACAAATACACTTATAAAACACACACAGACACGTACTCACACACACACATTCACCCACACACACTCACAAACACTCACAAACACACACACAAATACACACACACGCACACACAAATACACACACACAAATACACACACAAATACACACACACACACACACAAATACACACACAAATACACACACACATACACACACACAAATACACACACAAATACACACAAACACACACACAAATACACACACAAATACACTTATAAAACACACACAGACACGTACTCACACACACAGACACGTACTCACACACACACGTACACACACACATACACATACACATACAAACACACACACAAACACACACACAGACACGTACTCACACACACACATTCACCCACACACACTCACAAACACTCACAAACACACACACAAATACACTTATAAAACACACACACATACAAACACACAGACACGTACTCACACACAAACACACACGCACAAACACACACATACAAACACACACACATACAAACACACACACACACATACACACACACACACATACAAACACACACATACTAACACACAGACACACACACACACATACAAACACAAACACACACACACACACACATACAAACACACACACACACACATACAAACACACACACACACATACAAACACACACAGACACACACACACACATACAAACACACACATACTAACACACACACACACATACAAACACACACACACACACACACATACAAACACACACACACACACACACACACACACACACACCCTGAGTGGGCCGTCTCACGTAGTTAGTGAAGAAATGACACATACAGAGTTACACAAACACAACCACACGTTTCTGCGGCGGTGGAAGACAAAGACTCTCCCAGCCAGGTTTATAAAGTCAATTGTGCACGACGACATTATTTGCAGCTATTTTTTTCCATTCCCTTTCTTTTCCCTTTGATGAATTTGTCAAGTGTGAAAGCAGAACAATAGAGGCGGCAGCGACGAAGGCGCCGACAATCGCGCCGCCATATTAGCAGGCATCAAACGGGGAGGGGGCCGATGACACTCCTGATGAGACGCGGCGAGTGGGAGAGACGAAGAGGGGGCGTCGGCAGGAGAGACGTGTCTCTGCCATCAGAGTGCAAAGACAATTTCAACACAACTTTCAAAGTGTCACACGGGGGGCGGAGCATGTGAACGCGCGCAACTGAATTAAGGTTGTGATGAGGAGGAGGGTGGAGCCTTCGTCAAACATCTGCTGGTGTTTTAACCAACGGACAGAAATCTGCACCGTGGAAACTTCAAATAACAGGACGGCCACATAGATCCATCAGCCATAACATTATAACTACTAAGAGGGGAAATCACTGCAGCATTGATTACCTGGTTACCATGGTTACCTGTCAGAGGGTGGGATATATTACCTGGTTACCATGGTTACCTGTCAGAGGGTGG
>VRLP01004760.1:0-44658 GCA_009660295.1 Lophius piscatorius
ACGCACCCCCCTACCTAAAAGAACTACTCACCCTACTGACCTCAACACGATCCCTCCGTTCTACCCACTCATACCGCCTCCTCCTTCCCCGGACTAAGCTCAGCACCATGGGTGATCGGGCCTTCTGTTCTGTATTATTTTATTGCATCTTATTTTACGACAAAATGAAGGTTTTGGCCATTATTAACTGATTTCACGATAACTCTTCGGACTATGGGACCACGTGAAGAGCATTTCTTTTTTTGTGAAAAAAAAGATGCTGCTGGCTAACTGCACCAGTGACGGTATTTGTTAACCCGGGCACCAACTGATCCGGTTTGGAAATCAGTTTTGTGTTCCGCTAAGCGATTTGGAATAGGTTTTACGCAGGATGCCCTTCCGGACACAACACTCCCCATTTTTCCGACCTTGGGGCCAGAACTAGAGGTCCACTCGCTTGTGACTCCTCTGTGAGTGGGTTATCAAGACATAAATGTCGTGGGTTATAAATAAATGTTGAATAGTTTCAGCCTTACCAGTAAACATGAGTGTTAAATGTGTAACACTGAACACCTACATTTTCTAAATATCTTCATCTAATTTTTCACTTCACATTATAAAGAAAATCCCCTTTAAGAAGGGCAGAAAAAATGTTCTTTAATTTTGGGTGAGCCTGCATGTGAAAACCGCCGACGTTTTGGTTTGGTCTGAGGGTCTGAAAGGAAACACGTCTCTGCATTGAGCCGTTTCCTGTTCTCGTGGTGACACCAGGAAGAGGTTTTTTTCATGATGCTCCCTTAACCATGTTATTCATGTCTGCGTTTTCTACGAATAAGTTCACACTGCATATCCTGGGTTTTACAACAAGCCATTGTCAGTTCATGGAAAGTCTGCCCCCCCCCCCCCCCCTTCAGTGCATCACCAGGGGTTTCCAGCTCTACCTTCCTGTAATGTAGCGAGACTCAAACGTTAAACTGCTTTAACTGAGGTCTGCTTATTGAAACAGCCAACAGAATGACAACATTGGAATCCAGTTGCTGATAACAGATGTAATGTGGAAGATTGAACATTCATCAGAGTTATCTCAGGAAACAGGAAGCCATGTGGTCGCATTCTCTCATGCGCAGCTAGGCTGTTACTAACCAGCCTGACACAAGATCTGTTTATGGAAGTTCAAAGTAAAAGAACTGCAATTGTTATTTGAGCCATTTTATCTAAAGCAGGAGCTCAAATGCCGGTGCCTACAGGCCTCCGCCCACCCCTCGCACCTCGCCCATCCCCCCCATGCCCAAGGGCTAGTTGCTATTTGATAACCTTTTAAATCATCAATCAATCATTTCAAACTTGCGTTTGAAGACCTGATATTGTTAAGTAGAAAAATCCATACAAAATGCACACCTTTCCTGTATCCCATCATTTTTACAATAAAACCAGCAGAATTACTCCACAAAGAAAAACAATCCTCATTTTACTTGTTGCTTGTAAAAGCCGGAATAACTTGAAAACACACTAACAGTGCTGCCTTATCAAAGAAAAACCCTGACTGCTCTTTTCCAGTGACGATCCCTGCCTCCGATCTCAGACGGGCGTGGCTGGACTGTCCTGAAGGCGCTCTTGCTCTAGAGATGACTGCATCCAACTCAGCGGGAGAAGGTCCGAGGGGGAACCGGATCGCCTCGCAGTCTGCAACCTCAACCTCTGCAGGTCAGTCTAAAAATGTTATGCGCATATGTAGCCTGGTACCCGACATCCACCCGCTGGAAATGAACTGGATCTGAAAACTGCAGTGGGTTTTATGTTGGACTTGATTCTTTAGGCCTGTTTTTTAAAAATCTGCTAAGAAATTAAATCTGAAATACATAAATCTGAAATTGAACGTCCACAATTAGTTTTTATATTCCAAAGGAGTCGTATAAAGTGTTTAAAGTATAAAAATTAAGTATTAAGCTGGACTTAATACTTAATACTTGAATTAACACGGGCATATCACATGATCATAAACTGCCTCTTGATTAATACACCAACTATGGTAGATAAATATATCAATTTAAAACCACATGCATATTATTATTAAAAAGGATGTAGTAATTATAAATAAATAAAGGATCTTATTAATTCTGATCACCAAAATGTTTGAGTGCTTTCTAGTTCTGTTCCTCCCAAGTTTTTAACTGTGTGACTTCTACTAAACTGATGTTTTTCCTTATTGTTTTCCTCTAGTTGGCCTGGTGGCTGTGATTGGGTTCATCTTCATCATCTTTATAGGCATCATGGCCAACCTCTTGTACAGCACCTGCATGAAGGAGAGGTATTACTTAATATTTCTGCTTTAATATTTTGGTTTAATTCTACCATATCAGAGTCCATTCATCCTCTAATAATACTGAAAGTATTCATCTATCTTTTTTTTTTTTTTACACCTCCAGTGGGTTATACATACATGGGTTCTGTTTTACCTTTGATCAAGATGTGAGGTGCTGTGGTGGATTTTTTAAACATCAAAACCACAACATGAGCGCTTGAAGAAGAAGCCCGACCAGTGACATGTAGAGAAAACATAAAGCCTCTATCAGAAATCAGGCTGATTATAGTAAAACACCCGAGCGGGGAAAAAACTGAATCTGAATCTGATAAAGAATCACGAAACATTACCAATACTGGAAAAATCTCATTTTCTTTTTCTATCTTAGAATCAAGAAGACCTGCATATCGTTGAAACCGGCCTGGTTTTGGGAAAACTTACCAAAACTTGGAAACAGTATTGCCATCAGACTACTGGAGGTAAAAAAAAAAAAATCCTACTGTTCTATTACTTATCTGTGTTGACATTCATGCCTCCTTTGTCTCGTGGCCACTTTTGTGTCATGATTGGTAGAACAACTACACAATGCCATGATAGTGAGACAACTCAGCATTGTTGTTGTCTTCTCTCTCTTCTTCGGTCTTTTTGTTTTGCCCCTCTTGAAAACACCGACTGCCGATAGTAACACATGAAAATATTGACAAGCCACATAAATTCTAATCCGAACAACCGTGTTCACCTCACATGGCCATGAATCAGACATCTATCTGATCTACCGCATGTGAAAGTGACTCACAACCAAACTGAACAGAAATCTGATATTTGTGCTCGTCTCCCAAGTTAAGGCCAAAACTTTCATCACTTCAACTCTTACTTCTGTTTTACTTCTTCTTCTTCTCTGTTTTTGTTCTTTTTTGCAAAATCGCCTCCAGCAGGACGGAAGTGAACCCACCTTCACGTCCAACTACAGTGAGCCTACGCTGTCCCCCGTCAGTCTGATCTCCCAGGAGGGGAAGGACGACATGTACCCCGACAACCATGTTGAGATGTCTGGGGTCGGATCAGGACAAATTGTATCGGAGAAACCTCTGCTAATGTCAGATCCTGAGACAACGCCTGTTGACAGGCAGCTGGAACATGGGGGCTACAAACCCCAGATTGGCACGCTGGTTCCATACAAAGAGGAGGTGATGGAGGACGAGGTAGACCAAAGGGACGAGGAGGAAGACAGAGGTTCGGCTGTCTTTGGAGGATTTCTGTCCACTGTGGGGTTGGACCTTCCTGATTCTCCTCTAGGGCTGACTCTCTTTTCTGGTAGCGGCGCCTGGTGGCCAAAACCCACCGAGCTAATGAATGTCTTGGATGGAGGCTTCAATCTGGGGAGCAGGTTAGCTGAGGACGATGTGGAAGCAGAATCTCCGTCTCTGGATACCCAGCAGGATGAAATACTAACTGTTGGCGGATCAAGCATTCGTTTATCTCAGTGTATAGTCGGGGCGACACAGACTCACGGTTATTTCCCTCAGGCAGCTCTTGTCGGCTTCAGCACAATCTGTGACGCGCAGGAGCAACAAGGATGATGGGAATGACAGAAACGATTCAATCTGCAAAAAAAAGGCGGGGGATGGTCCGCCGCAGACCTTTCGTGTCAACGCATTTTCAAATTTTTAACAAACGTAGACGTTGATGCGAGGAAGAATTGCATCGATTTTGGGAAAGGACAGTTGTATATATCTGCCTCTAGGGGGAGCTTTATTTCCAAAAGTTTTCAGGCCATAATTTATCAACCGTTCGATCGACGTCGTGTCTGTCATACTTTACTGTAATTGTTTATATTTCACACACTAGAGCGGCTTCTTTGCAAAAACCACAGCTTTTTACTGTTACTTGCCAACTATAAATCCAATTGTATGTATTGTAATATGTATTTAATCAGAATTTGATTAAATACAAACAGCATAAATAACCGCTGTCTGGCATTGAGGATTTCCCTGTCAGAGATCATGGCTCGATGTTTGTGTTTGATAAACTGATAAACTTCAGTTTTACTAGGAGACACACCAACTGGACTTCCTGTCCGGTGTCTTACTTCCCGATTTGTAGTAACAATATCCGGAGGTCTAAATGAATCCACTCTCTCCATTGCAAAGATGTAATATTGCAATTATTTGTAGAGCCCGAGCTCTTGCTATCCCAGAACCTCAATTATTTCCAGATAATCCATGAGAAGTTGATGATAGATTGTTGGGCAGATATTGAGTTTTTGACTAATCATCTTGCCGCGGCAACACAGCAACCTGTCAAACAGGAAGTTGCTGTTTGAGAGGTTAGACATGCTTGAAAGTCCACAAAAATTGGGAGACATGTCTTGGGTCATGAGGTGAGTGAATATGGATTTTATTAGGGCTTATTAGGGAAATGGCTCTACAGCGCCCCCTTGAAAATCTATATAAAAAAATGCCCCCCCTGCATTGATTTCACCTAGACATATGAAACTGGTCAATTTTAAACAAATTCATCCAAGAGATCCTACCTGATCAACAAGAATTTTGGTGAAAATCCAGTCAAAGCATTGAGGATGAAAAGTTTTACAAGGTTTTTTCCATAACTTGAAAGGCGGAGCTTTGAATTTCGCCATTAAACCGGGGTGTTCATAACATCACGTTCCATCATCCAATCTGTCCCAAACTTCACGCTGTGGATAAAAATTTGCGTCCTGAAGACGTCCTTATGATAATATTCAGTTACAGTGATAGCGCCACCTGCTGTTAAAAGGGTGTAAGCCTCAAATGGTGCCCGGGTGTCAGGGTCCCATCAAACAAGAGGAAGTCTGTTACTTTGAGCTGAGGAAAATTGCACTAATGAAAATTAATCTGATTGCAAAGCAATTTTGAAATATTTGTTTATGGTTTATTTGTCTTCTCCATTTTTACGGTTAAGGAGTCATAATCTTGTGGTCAAAATACTGCCAAACCATTGCCTTAAGGCACAGTGACACAATGCAGAGACTGAGCTGCCGTAGTGGAAGTTCTCACTCTCTGAGCGCTGCCTAGTTCCTGTATTACTTATCCGATTAATCATCCATTATGTCCATGATTTTACTTGTTTAAGTTTGAAAATAAATCCAATTGGACATCCAGTTGTAGCGATTTGATCTTCATTGCAAGTCTATAACATTATTATTTGTAAATAAAAATCACTGTAGCGAATACTCTGTGAACCCATTAAATTGAAACATTATTAAATATGTTCTCTAATAAAACAACAGATCTGGGTTATGACTTACATCCAGACTTTGATGTTTGCTAGGTCTTAAGGGGATTAAAGGCTGTAACCAAGAAGTTAAGATCAAAAAGTCTTCTTTCGGATTATTCTGCACTTCCTGATACAACCCTCCCATTTATGCACTATCAATCAATCAATCATTCAATCAATCTTTATTTATATAGCGCCAATTCACAACAACAGTTGTCTCAAGGGGCTTTCCAGAGAGAGCAGGTCTAGACCAGACTCTTTATATAATTATCTACAGGACCCAACAAATTCCTCCTTGAGCAAGCACTCGGCGACAATGGCGAGAAAAAACTGCCCTTTAACAGGCAGAAACCTTGAGCAGATCCAAGACTCAGGGTGGACGGCCTACTGCCATGACCAGTTGGGTTTGAAAAAAAAGATGTCACTAGATGTGACATCTTTGGGTTGGCTGGTAGCACTAAGTGCGATTTAAATAAAATGTGTGACTGTTATTATTAAGGACTTTGACTAATTGTCCACACAGGGTTTCTGATGGTTCCAATCCTGTAATTGGTAAAAAGAATTATCTTAAAAACATTTAAAAAAAAACTTGGATATGGATTCTGGCCCGGATCAATACTGAAATCTAATAAACTGTTCATTGGGCCATACCCTAAAAGAGTTTCATCAGAATATGTCTGACAGACACACAGACGCCTACAAAAACAAGAGCTAGAGATCGACACAGAATGTCCTGCCTCCTCACACTCTCTACGAAGTCTACACTGTAAAAAATATTCATTTATAAAATACAAATTAAAAAGTATGGCTTGCTTTTGAAATTGTCTGTCTTCATTTGTTTATATCTGAAACCGTAAATTTCAAATATGGATAAATAAATTGCAAAGTTTTAAATGGAAATTGGATTAAATAAATTTGAATATATTTATACAGATATAGACCTACTTTCTTTTAACCTTGATTATTCAACAACAACTTTTTTCTTACTGAATGGTGAGAGGCTTTATTCTGAATTTGAAATGTACATATATATAAATTTATAATGTACATTTCACCAAAATCTGCACAGAATAATATTCTTTAAGGGTAAGATTTATAATTTGACAGTAGAATCTTATGTTTTCCACATTATTTGTACATATTATATGCAGATTTTCAGTTATTTACTATTCTTTGATAAAGGGTTGTTCAGTGCATTTACTACAGTAGAATACAGATGTACCATTTTCAATCTTATGCTTTTACAGTTGCTGTCTGACAGGATTTTTTATACTGCAAGTTCTACAAACAACTTTTTACAGTTTGTGTCATCGTGTGTGTCATCACTGTGGTGGAGTTTACCACAAGAGACGGCTCTGAGCCAACTCTGTCACCACACCACAGCATGGATGCACTGCTGTAAAGACAGATAACTACCGGTACGCATGAGGATGGATAGATCTTCAGAATTCTCACACGGTCTTCAAATATGATGCTCAGACATGACATCTCGGTGAGTATATTTGGTTTTTTTTTTATACTGCAGGGTATCTGCTGAACTGTGTTCATGATCTCTGAGGATGCCGTAACCGTGTTCATCGTAACTGTAACCGAGAGTAAAAACAGAATGATGTCCCAAATTTAAGCTTTATCACTCATGAGCTAATAACTTTTGATTTGTTGCATCAAAAAAAAAGAAGAAAGATTTTCCTTCATTACACTTGTGTACTTTCCCTTGGTTTTAGGTAAACTACAGGGTCCTGCGGTGAAATGAAAGACATAGAAGGAGGCAGTTTCTGATGAATCATGGCGATTATGACTCAAATATGGTCCATCATCGCATCCCTGACTCTGCTGCAACTTTGTGAAGGTAAGACGAAGTTTGTTTGTTAACTAGGTCTGTGCTGCAATCACCTACTGCATCCCAGAAAAGTCTCCAATCCTTTGTAATATACAAGCAAGCCCTCCGATTTAACTCCTATACTGAGATGTTAAGTTGTGTCCAGAGAACGGTGTTTTTTAAAAAAAGAGCTCCCCTACTAAGTTAGATATGTTCTAGTAGAGTAGAATATGATAAAGGGAAGATAAATCTCCTCGTGTCGATTCATATGCACCAAATTTGTATTAAATCAGACCAAAATTGAGGAAGTTACATCCGAAAAACAATGTTTTTTGTAAAAAGAAAAGAAAAAAGAAGGTGAGTAAAATATGAACATTCAGAGTAAATGACCGTTTGATATATACAGGATAGATATCATCGAGTCGATTCACGTGAGCCAAATTTGGATTAAATCGAACCAACAGTTGCACAATTATGCCAGCAAATGTTTAGAGATAAAACTGACCTTTCCCAAAATCAATCCAGTTCTTTCTCGCACTAAGGTCGAAGTCGGCATAACATTTGAAAATGATCCACGGAATTGTTATCGAGTTATCGCGTTAACACGGAAGATCTGCCGCGACGATAACGTCTCCGTAGCATCCGTGACTTTTCGGGGATATGAATATTGTCCCTTTTGTTTCACATATTCTGTACTTATATACAATTATGAATTTTGCTTTTAGGTGAGAAATCCTGTGACATCTGGTCCTCTGCTGGACCTGTGGTAAAGCGAGGAACCAGTTTTAAGGTTTACTGCAACTTCAAGTGCAAATGCAAGGGATCTATGTACAGCGAACACCCTCCCACAAGACAGAGCCACGAGGAATTCAATTCTTCTACTATATATTTGAATGTGGTCAACATAAGCAAGAACCCCACATACAGCTGCAAGTGCGCCTGTCATCCAGATCGGGACCCCTGTGGACTCGACATCTCAGCTGGATGTGAGTGTGAAGCGAGGAGAATCAGTATGTAGAATCCAGAATGTACTTTTACAGTGTGTCCTGGTTCAGTTTCAGTTTGAGATTTTCACAGCATAAGACCCGACTGTAACTTTTTCCAGATACAAGAAGTGAAAAAAGACCCACGGCTGGTTCTGCTTTTTTGACTTCACGCTATTTGCATGCAAAGCTAGCTGTGATGAATTCCTCATGTCAATCACGTGGCTGTGACTAATGAAGGAGTGAAACAAGTTTGAAACATGCAGGCAGCCACGTCTCTGAAAGGGATGCAGGAATGCATAAAATTCATGATAATGTAATAACAGTAATAGTTTTATACTATGTATACATGCAGAGATGGGTTGCTCTGACGACGGATGCATTTAACATTTTCAGTTGATTTTTATTTCTTTATTTTTTTCCCTTTGGCTGCTTATTTCCACACAGTTTGGTTTTAGTCAATTCTTTGTCTTTCAGACTCACCACAGAACCCCACAAACATTTCGTGCCGCTACAATGTCACAACGAATATAAGTGGGGTCGTGTTCTGCTCTTGGAACCGTGGACGAAACTCGTACCTGAGGGATAGCTCAGTGCTGTGGTGAGCCTGCAAGGGAACTAGAGGGAACTGAATGAGAAATCCACGAAACATCCGACTGACTGGACATCCTGAATCTTTGTTTCAGGGTAAGGACCATGTCTGGAAATCACACGGTGCAGCCAGAGACCCACAACGTCTCCAGTGAGAGAAATGGTTTATCATCTGCTAGTTTACCTCTGTCCAGCTCTGTGGAGCGGATCTCTGTGTGGGTTCAAGTCCAAAACCGACTGGGCTCTGCAGAGTCCATCGCCGTCAACTACACACTCAGTGACCTTGGTGAGACAGCAGCAGTGATTGCTGGGTTACTTCAGAACTTCTGCACAGTCAGACGTTCACTGTTATTTTTCAAGGCATGAAATAAAACTGATCATGATGTCATTATTGTAAATTTAATCTTGTTTTGCGGTAAAAAAAAAGTGTCCGTTTTCATGCTTTTCATGTAGTTCTGTAGTTTGCTCATTTGGTGACATCCTTAAATTTCTCGTATAAATTTTAAATATCTCATACACTGTAAATATGCTCTGCCAATGGAATTTCTTATACTTAAGGTTGTTTTCTTGCCATTTCTTGTTTTGTTTTTTTGTCTTGCACACATTTGTATTTTGTATAATTGTATTATTGGCATTTTTTTGTTTTTTGTGTGTGAGATATTTGCCTATCCATCCATTTATCCATCCATCCATCCATTTATCCATCCATCCATCCATCCATCCATCCATCCATTTATCCATCCATCCATCCATCCATTTATCCATTCATCCATCCATGCATCTATCCATCCATCCATTTATCCATCCATCCATCCATCCATCCATGCATCTATCCATCCATCCATCCATTTATCCATCCAAACATCCTTGCATCTCTCCATCCATCCATCCATCCATTTATCCATCCAGACATCCTTGCATCTATCCATCCATCCATCCATCCATCCATCCATCCATGCATCTATCCATTTATCCGTCTTCTGTTCTGACCCAAACAGTGATGCCATTACCTCCTCATCTTGGCAAACCTCACTGCTCCTCCCGAGGGTGCATCCTTCAAGTGAATCAGTTTGTGAGAACTCAGCGCCTGGAGGTCCAACACAGTGCAGATGCACAAACATGGACATCTCATCCAGACTCAGTAAGACGACGTAATCATTCACATTTAGGAACGTCAAATGTGACGTTGCAAAAATTACTAAGGAGTAATTTCAAGAGTTGGCAGCATGTATATGATAAAGAGTAAGGGGCCACGGATGGAGCCGTGGGGGACACCATTTGTCAAATTGGCCAATGAGGACGATTAACCATTGCTATTGAGAAAGTCCTGTCTCCTCTGTCTTTATTGGGAAAGAGAAAGGAGACATATTTGTTCATTTGAGGACTAACTTAACAGAATTATGTAACTTGATGATTGATGAAAAACTCAAGGATCAATATATTTGTTTTGACTTCCAGGGTTTGCATACGAGTTTGGAAGAGGTTCGATCCATCTTCTCTCTGGAGCCCTACAGCTTTTACCATTTCAGAGCCAGATCCAAATTCAGCACCGGCCACTGGAGTCCGTGGAGCTCAAACGTGTCCAGCTGGACTCAAGAGGAGGGTAAGCGAACCGGCCGTATTAAACTTCTGCTCTGCTCAAAAGTCTACTTTTGTTTCCCGGCACTGATTTCCTCAATCAGATATTCAAGTCATTCTGAATTTTATGCAGTTATCAGTTCAACACTGATAGAATCTGGTCCAAGCTGTCATCCCAACAGCAAGGTCTGCTCCCGCAAAGTCCCAATCAGAAGAACAGTGTATTTCAGAATAAAGCTCCTCCTAGTGGGTAAAATATGAGATATATAAGATAGATCTCCTCGAGTCGATATATATCGGCACCAAATTTGAGTAAATCAGACAGTTAACTTGAGTATCTGTGGGTGAGTGGGGAGCTTTATCTCCAAAGGTTTTCACCCCATAATATCTCAGTCGTTGGTTCGATTTAGTCCCAATTTAATGCTCATGAATCAACTGAGGAGTGTTTATAATATATATGATATTTTACTGTAATAGCTCATATTTTGCTCCCTGGGAGGAGGTTTTTGTTCCCAACACAAACAAAACTGTTCTTAGGACATAACTTCACATTTAAGTGGTTGAGTTCAATCATGGGGGTTGATTGTGCAACACAGGAGATTGTTTTTTTTACACCCATATGCCTCGTCACAACGTAGTGAAGTTAGATTTGTACTTTCTTGCATTAAAAGGGAAGCAGCACCGAAGCAGTCAGACTCACCGACAGGGAAGGGTTCTAAGTGTGCTTCGTCAGGTGACCTAACTATTTACGTCAGATGTGGAACATGTGGGTTCAGACGGCACAAAGTTTCCTAGACTTGTTATTGTCCGATGCTGACCCGACCCGTTAACTCTTTAATGATGTATTACAAACACTGACTTTCAAATATTTCAGTTCCTGCCAAAGAGCTGGATATGTGGTTCGCTGAATCCTCCTCTGACGTCACGTCCCTGAGAGTTTATTGGAAGGTAAGCGTCATTTAAGAGTCCCCAAAGTTAATATGGGTTTTTTTTGAGATCGCCCTATAGTTAAATTATGAATGAGTGTGGAGAATAAAACATTTAGCACCATCCTGTGAGGGTCTGCATGAGCTCCCCCTCTCTCCTCGCTCTCTCTGTGTCCGTGGGGGAAGCAGTGCTGTAACCATGGGAACGCTCATTGTTCTCCTGGACAAATTAAATGTCAACCCACAAACCCTACTGTAGCGTGTCACCTTCACTATGTCACACCCACACACACACACACACACACACACACACACACACATTCACCCAGTCAACCACCACAAATACACTCTCCCATATCAGTTAAAGTGAAACCTGACAGCAGTTGCCGTAGTTTCAGCTTACAAGAAAAAAATTGCTCATGATGTGCTCAGCCGTGTCTGTTCTTTCAGTTCTACAGAATCCATGCTCTCAAACTCAGTGATTCTCTCTTACGTCTCTGCAGGAGGTGAACATGTCCGCCGCCAGAGGCAGAATCATAGAGTATAAAATCAGAGTGGACAGCCAACACTCCGGATTGGTCTTCAGTGCTAACATAAGTGTCGATGCCAGGAATCATTCAGTCCCCTTCTGTGCTGACTGTGAGGTGACTGTGTGGGCTTGCAACTCCAAAGGTCTGTCGCCTCCTGCCAGAATCAGAACCCGTCACACAAAAGGTTAAACCTAGTATGAGTGTTTCATTAGTGATACTGACTCACGGGTGAAGTTGACGTGTGCAAGATTCTCTATCATAGTGTGCCCCCCCCTCTTTTCAGTCAAGCCCCTGAAGGAAGTGCAAGTAGTTGCTGGCAACCAGAGTGCAACCATCTGCTGGAGGAACCTCGAAACTGCAGCGCCGCACACTGAGCAGGTGGTGGAGTGGTACCCCCAGGGCTTAAAGCTGGAGGAGCTCAGATGGGTCAGACTGGGCGGGGATGAAAACAGTACTGTCATCACAGGTGGGACGTTTTACCTGAGAGATAATGCAGTTTGAAAAACACTTCTCTGTGTTTACCCCCCCCCCCCCACCACCACCTTTATTTATGCAGGATTGAAGCCTTTTCAGTGTTACGAGGGAGCGGTGTATGTTCTCTACAACGACCGCTCAGTGAGGAAGACGAGATTTACCGGTGTCGCCACTTTGGAATCAGGTGAGACCTGGGAGCAGCCAAACAGGATTGGATCAGGAATCTATCTCGAAGAGTCATAAACATAATCTACATATTTTTGCATCTGGTTGATTCCTCTCATTGTGTTTGCAGTTCCAGCTGCTGGTCCATCAGTGCAGGAGCAGGTTATGGGAAACAAGGTGAACGTCTCCTGGATAGACGTTGGCAGAGGGCAGCGAGGGGGTTGCATCACATACTATACCATCTATTTAGAGAAAAGCAGTGAAGACCAACAGACTTGTAAGAACCATTTATCTGAAGTGTTGATATTTCATGTTCTTTGAACCATGAACCCTTTGGAGGCGGGGACTCACGTACGTCATTTTGATTAATGGTCTGGGTATATGTATATAAATCTATTTTCCAGACTCCGTACCAGCATCAGAGTGGACACACATCATCAGCGACCTGTCTCCAGCTGTCTACCAGCTGTGGGTGACTGCATCCACCGCTAAAGGAGAAGGACCTGCAGGTCAAGTGATCAAGTTCTTCATCCAACGTGAGCAGCTCTCTCAAGTATCTTTAAGAATAGAGTAGAATAGAACAAACTTTATTAGGGTTAGGGTCTCCCTCTGGGGGTGGACTTCTTTGGATCATTTTTGCTCAAGGCACCCTCCGTTTGTGGATAATGTGTCTCACTGTGGATCAGTGGAGTCTCGGAAACTTAGAAATAGCTTTGAAAGCCTTCCCAAACTGGTGTGTTTAAATCACATTCTCCCTTCTCTTCTGGAATTTCTTTTGATTTTGGTATAGTGTGCTACTGGTGAGACCTACAAGCCAACTTCCTGCTTCTGAAATTGGTCTGTTTACGCGATGTTGTGATTGAACAGGGGCGGTACTGATCAGGTCCGGGTTTGTCTACCTGGACTAACATCATAAGGGTCCGCCTTTATACCTGGATACTTTTTCCACACAGGCCCAGTTGTTATTAGATAACATTTTGTAAAACTTGTCTTTTTTGTTGTTGTTGTTTGTATACTCAAGTTTATATGTATATATATATATATATATATATATATATATGTATTTGTCTGCAATAAGGAAATAGTTTTATTAACAAATGCTTTACTGAAATGATTAAAAGGTTATATTTTATAATGAATGTAGTAATAGTGAGCTAATCTAATTAAGATAGACTTTTTTTTCCATGAAATGGAAAATTTCATCACGAAATAATTTCATGACTGATTAAAAACGAACAATTTGTCTTTTATGTTAATTCTAGAGCGTCATGGATATTAAATGAATAAATGAATTAAAATATGCAATTTTTGCATTTTCTTACTGGGGACATTAAAGGCTCATTGAGTTTGGGAGAGATTTGATCCATCTCCTCTCTGGAGTAGTAAAATGGAACAACCTGAAATGCTTTCAGAATAACATCCAGTCCTCACATCCTAAAATGAGGACTGGACATTCTGCCCTTCATCACTTACAGAGGAATCACATTGGGAATTAACGGTCTTGTTGTCCGATGAAATCTCTCACTGATGTCTTCTGATAGACAACATAGCTGTATGTTTTTAAACTACTCTGTGCAGCAGGAACCCTCTGACCTCTCAGTGTTTCCGTCTGTGTTGCAGAGGAGCCACAGCTCTCCCTCCTGGTTGGGACAATTTTCGCCGTGATCGGAATGTTTCTGCTGCTTCTGATCCAGTGTCCAGCAGTAAAGCAGAGGTACGTGAGCAGCAGCAGCAGCTTTATGTGCTTTTATCAATTCTTCAGAATTCCTGCCACAAACACACTCCATGCTGTCGTAAAATCTTCCCTGCCATGTTGTTGAGTATTTGTCCTCATCATCCCTCAGGCTCAAGGTGTTTTTCCCGTGCTTCATGCTAGATAATGTGCCAGATCCTGCAAACTGCAAATGGGCAAAAGAATGTGGACAGGAGAAGGTAAAAAAAGAAGAAGTAAAACTGGATTAAATGCTAATACGGCCCCCGCGTTCAAAGTTTAAACCTGTGTTTCCAAGCAGGGCAAGATGAAGCTCCACCTGCAGCCGAGTAGCTCCAGCGTGACCGAGGAGGAAGAGCCCATCCTGGTGGATGTGGAAGAGCTGCCCAAGCAGTGCAGTGATCCGTGCGCGGCTCCAGACGTCTCCTCCTCGCAGCTACCTCCTCGAACCAGCCTGGACCCTCAGAGCCCCCACATCAAGAGCCTCTCCCAGGACTCAGAGAGCTCCAACTACACGCAAACCTCCCTGGACACCAACACGACCGTCGACTACATCTCATCACACGGACCAGAGATCATGCAGACTGAGGAGGAGGAGGAGGAGGAGGAAGAGGAAGATGATGATTTTGCACAAATGATGGATTTATTCCCAATTAACAACATCATGATGCAGACGCTGGACATTGGAGGGAAATTAACTCTGGATGCGGTGAAAATCGACTGCAGTGACTTCTTTCAGAACAACCATTTTTAGAGAAACAAGACACATTCTTCTTTTCTTCACGGGTCACGTGTCTCACTGAGATGTCCATCAAATGCTTCCTCTCACAGGCTTTTCTTATCGTTTCATGATTTATCATTGAAAAAGTGTTTTTCATAAAAAGAAAAGATAAAAAAAAGCTCCCCCAGTGAGTAGAATATGAGCAATTAAGAGTGAAATATGATATATACAAGACATATCTCCTTTGGTGGATTAATATGCATCAATCTAGAGTGAGAAATATACAACCGTTATTCCTCCAAATCAATCCAGTTCTTCCTTCCACTAAAGGTCTATGTGGGTATAAGAAATGAAAATGATCCATGAAACAATTTTTTAAGTTATTGCGTTATTTTTTAAGTTATTAACACGAAGGATCTGCGGCGGCGATGACGATTCCATGATATCCGTAACTCTTTGGGAATATATAAGGAACAGAGTGGAGGCTGTCAGACAGAATTGGTCGTTCCTTCATCCGAGGTTTCACCATTAAGATGTGTTCCAGTAAGTCACAATCACAGCTCCCTGAATCAGAACCACCTGAATGGATCACAGCATGATTAACATTTACACCTGAGCATTCCTCCGTGTGGCCGAGCTTTTAGATAAAATAACTCTACCTCATTCTTAGCTCCTGCTAAACACAGAAAAAAGCAAATGCCTCAGATCTGTCACGCAGAGGGTTTTTTTCTTTTACTGCCAACATTCAAACATAAATATGTGAGCTTTCTATTCCTTATGTCATCCAAACATTCGGTAGGATGGTAGATTATTGTCTCATCATTGTGTGTTTTTCCTACATCAGGACTGTTTGTTACTTAAATGAAGGGATAATAACATGTGGAAAAGACAATCCATAGGCGAATGTCATAACATTGAAGACAAAGAAAGGCATAAAATGTGACCCGTTTTGTTTTTCAATCTGTGCTCCATAGAATAGTTGTTACATTTATTGGCTGTAACTGAAGGTATGAAGTTGAAATAAAAATCCTAAACCCTGAAATGACCCTCAAATTATGAATATATTTCACAACTTCTGCTTTTTCACTTTCAGTACAGTCTCTTTTTCGACGTATTTACACTTTCACTTTGACTAAAGAATGAGAGAACCAAACTTTCTGTTGGTATTTTGATGAAGACTAGAATTCTGATCCAGGAGTCTATCGCCATCTATTGTTGGTAATAAGAATAATAGTCTATGCTGGTGGCTCTAAATCTGCTATCTGGTTTAAATGCTAGATGTTTACACTGTTCACCTTTTTATTCATCTCAATAAGTGGGATCAACACTTGCTCTGTATGTATTTAGGAGTTCATTTAGCTAACAAAAATGGTTGATGTCTCTAGATGCAGGCAACAAATTGTCTTAGTGGTTTAGCACTCTTGGTTCAAGCCCATATGGAGACCTGGGGCCTGTGTGAAACCTGCATGTTCTCCCATGTTTGAGTGGGTTGTCTCAGGCGTTCTCCCACAGCATATCTGATTAAATATATGTGAGTTAATGCCGTTAACTTATCCAGGGTACAGCATTCTGCTCTATATGTCAGCTGGAATGCAACTTGTGACGGATCATGTATGAGTTTGTAGGCAGGGGCCAACAAAGTACTGAATCAGTAAACGGAGCCAGAAGGGAAGCAAGATTTCTTTTTTAAAAAAGTGACAAGAGCAAAAGATTTATCGACCATCTTTATTTACTGATAGAGGTCTCCAATAGCAGGGCAAGATTTCACACATTTGTAAAGCACTTCAGCTGTTCAACACCATGAACAACTGTATTTCTTTCAGAGCATGCAGAGGTGCCACAGTGGAAAAAAGCTACAGTGCGAGTGGACAGTGGAGGATAGGTAACCGCACAGAACAGATTGCAGAGACAAACTGAAGCTGGGCTGAGTTTACGTCAGAGGATGGAGTGGAGTGTGCAGTCAGAGAAGGTCTGACACATCCTCCCCAGATCACTCTCTAAAGTAAAAATAAAGGCGTTGACCTGCTCATGGCGGGTGATCAGAGGTGAAATGGGCGGGGAGGTGACATTAGATGGCATATAGCACCCAAAAATACAAACTGATCAGAACACGTGGATTAACTTCAGCTTGGTAATTCACCCACTGGACAAACGTCTCGGGATCAATCCAAGTTTAGTTTGGTAATCACCAGTGTTCCTTCAAAATGATGTAATGTTCCTCCTTTAGAACATTCTGTTACAAAAGAACCTTAATACAGATTTAGGCGCCATTTCACCCATGCACTCAAATTCAAACAGCGTTCCTTGATCCATGATCAAAGAATATCCTATTTGTACCATGAGAAATACAGTCCGAGAAAGAATTTATGAAAATAGTCAAGATTTACAGGCTGAAGATCATAAAAGAATAGACCTCCTGTATAAAATATAAAACAATACCCCAGTGCTGAAGAAAAAAAAAAAAAATCTGTAAATCTCAATGAGGAAAGCTCTGACTTCATCAGGAACACCTTGTGTGGCAGAGCTTATGAGCTTGACTTTGAGCTCCACAGTGCCTATATCCAAGCGAGGAAGCGATGGCTCACACCAAGCTACAAACGCTCTTCTTATGCTCACATCTCAAAATGCATATTTTCAAGCAGCAATTACAAAAAGTTCTTAATGGACAATGCATAACCTCCGAAAAAAATACTGTATGAAAACATCCCTGCTACTTTTGTTTCCAAGTACAAAACCTCCACCAATAAGCTGCTCCAGAGTAGCAAGAAGTCCTTTTCTTTTACTTTTTTGTAGTTTTTTTTTGTGTTAATTTCTATTTTTTTTCCCATCTTTGTTTTGTTGTTTTTTTTTTGTTTGTTTTTTTGTGGGTAAAACTCAGTCCTCAAGTCGGATGCCATAGTTAATGACAATCTTCTCCATGATTTCATTTCGCTGAAGGATCCAGGAACATGCAAGCCTCATTGTGGAGGTGCTTAAACGGCTCCTGTAGGCCTGAGGAACAGCAGCTGGGCTTTAAGCCAGAGCTGGGAAGGCCTCTGGGTCGTCCACGTTTGGCACTGACGCAGAAGACTGAGGAAGTGAGAACATTAAACAGGAGTTAGAAAACTCATCACGTTTACATGATATGCTACAGAAGAATGAGAGTCATGAAAGGACTTTATGGTTAATATGACAGAGTCCTGATACCAACATATCTTCTTGCAGAGATACAATAATGTTCTATTATAAGACAATAGCTTTGTTTTCTACTAGATCAGCTACCTTTTCAGTCCTTGGTGCACGAACTGGCCTAGGGGCTTCGTTGCCAAAACCACCACGCCCACGTCCGCCCCGTCCTCCACGGGGTCCACCGCGTCCACGGCCTGGGCGGCCCAGGTCCCCAAAGTTGATCTCCAGTTGGGACGTGATGTCATTAGCTGGCTTTCGGAAGTGGTGTGCGTCATCCAGCTGAATTAATAAAAATGGGGAATAAAAGCAGGTTCTAATATTTTCAATTACGATCCGAATTAAGTTGTTGAGAAACATCAGTTAAGATTTTACCTTAGTCTCCTCAGGCTCTGGTTCGATCAACTCACTCTTCTTCTCCTGAGGCAGGGAAACGCAAAACAATGAAAACATTCATTAAATACAATTCTGCTTATTTTTTCCCCAATTGAACTGCATCAATCGGAACTGTTCTAGGTCTAGAATGAACATTGAAGATGGTTAAGACGGTCCTAACTGTCCAGCAATGCAGCAAACTACAAGTCACTGTTAATTCTTAAGACTAAATCTATCTCATCGGAGTGTTGGCGATGCTTATGGCACCCATTTGTACATTGGTTTCTAATGTTGTCTAATTAGGGGTGACAAGAACCTGCAAACTAAAGCAACTCCTATATCGCCAAAATTCATCAGTCTGTCAAACTTGTCACCAATAGACAAATGTAAAGTATGGCTGTATTTGGAATAACCTAGGATTTCGACTCACCTCTGCCTTGGACTTATGCAGCACAAATCCTTTGTTCCAATCGTCTCCTTCCTTGACTTTGCGGATGTTGAACTCCACCTTAGCCCGCTCCTTGTCCTGCACGGCCTTCCACTCATCCAGAGTCATCTCCTTAGGGCCTTCCTCCTTCACCTCCTCAACCTCATTCTCCCTTCAACACACACACACACAAACGGACAACAACGTCAATCATACATACAAACCCATTTGCTCTTATTGAAAGTGCTTATAACACTAAACTTTCCAGACCAATCACGTCATGAATGTTTAATAAAATAAAACAAAAATCTCTTCAGGCACAAAGTGAGAACTTACTTGTTCTCAGAGTCGGCTGGTGGATGCTCTTCTCCTTCAGGGTTTTCTTCAGCGACGTTTGATTGGTCAAGCTCACTATTGATTGTTTTTTTCAAAAAAGGAAAAAAGTGTCAGACACAACATTTAAGTTCATTCTACTGTTGTAATACACAGGGTAGGAAGTGTCATTCCAATTTATTGGAGAATAATAATTCATATATTCAGCGACAACAGTGAATGGAAAAGCCAGTCTGCATACACCTACAAGGTCATGTTCAGATTAGGGGTGTGCGATATTGACAAACGCAGCTGTAACACCAGTAAGGGATGATACTGGTGTTACATCCCAAAGGGATACTGGTAGAATTGTTGTACTCAGGAGATGATTGGACACCATCTCTCTCTCCCCTACTTTGATTCCGCACCATGTCTTTTGTGATGTAGTCGGGGACAGCTTTTATTGCATCTTGCCATCTATCGCTTTTTCTTGTCATAAGCTACTTTTTGGCTGATTAATTGGAAAAATTTAGACGAGAGCATTCTGTGTTGGTATCTGCTGATTTAGGCCGGTCAGAGCTTATTCATACTCAGGATTTTGAACAGTGGTTTGCTTGCAGATGGTCAAACAGCTTCATTGTATAGGTGTCTTAAATAACAAATGATTTTTAGAACAACACCCACAATGTTGAGCGTAAACCAATACCATACAAGTGAATCTTTCAATCAAGTCCACCAACATGGATGGTGAGGTTGTGTCTATTTTGTTCATAGATGCTGTGAATGGAAAAATTGACACCAATTTTTCCATTGACAGAAAATTCACTTTGTGACACGGTATGCCTAGCTCACAATGCATGCACCCTCAATGCACACTTGTAGCAATCCATCATCATACTAGGCCACACGAGGCCATTAATAGAGACTTGCATGTTTATGTTTTGGATGAGTTACATACTTGATGTCAGCTCAACATAGTTTAAACAACCATTAAGATAGCATTGTAAATGATACAGAGCACAAACCCCATGGATTTATTGCAAGGCTGTTGAATTACACAGTATCTGTTTTAGCAAACATTAGACTAAATATATTCACTTGCCAAGTTATTAGCCGATTAATTGGAAACTGAATTTTTAATGGTTCATCTTACACAAATAATTTAACAATTCTGAACATGGAAACCAAAATAGAGCTCTCTTAAGAACCTGTAATCTCTAAAATAAACAAAAAACATTGTTCCATTAAAAAATACATTGAATGCATAAGTTAGATTTCCACAAGTTTTACATCATGTCAAGTTTTTGTTATTTTATATACACAGGAACTTACTTGATGTCATCTTTGACGGTGCCCCAGTTGTGAGATCCACTTCCACCACGCTTCTCCTCACCTTTCAGACTACTGAAACAATTTTTGCTTTAGCCAGGCACATGACCCAAAAACTGCATATAAGCAAAAATCTCCCTAGTATGAAGTAAGAATATCAATTTTTTGGGCTTTATAAAAGCTTAACTTGTACTTACGATCTGTCACTGCCACTGTGTCTGTCAAATTCACGTTTTCCTCTGGAATCAAAGCCATCGCTGCGACCCATGCCACGCCCTCTTCCTCCACGGCTTCCTCTCCCCCCGCCGCCGCCGCCACCACTACCAACACCACCACGTCCTCTCATCGGCCTATCACCAATGGGTCTGAAACCAGGCAGAGAACTTGGTCAAATAACATCAAAGCACATGTTTCTCTCTCAATAAGATCCTTGCCAAGTCATCTACAGGACCAAGTATTTGAAACTATTAGTCTAATTTGGGATCAGATTTAGGATTAGAATCATCCCATGTTTTATTTTTTATCTCAGACGTTATTCCTCTTGTAGGTTTTGTCCCCGTTTTTTTCTAAAGCAGTTTTTAACTGGGGATCATTTGAGATTCAGATATTACAGGATCAGCATTAAAAAATATAGATTTGCTTCCATCTGTTGGTCAAAGTAGTACTACATTAGGATCCTGTGAAAATGTTTAATGTACACCAGTCTGTATTCAGGGTTGGAAACTTAATGTCTGTCATGACAGAAATCACCTTAGAAGTGGCTCGACATGTGGACAAGAAACCCAGACAAATGACTTCAAAAGTAAACATTCCAGCACAGAATAAATTCCAGGCCGTTAAAGAGGATCCATGTAAGAAAGGAAGCACTCTGTTCTCATCTTAATGTTTATTTATTGTAACAAACATATTGAAAATATGGAGTTGGTGAAACTGTTAAGTGACAGTAGATTGGGTGGGACATCGGAACATAATGTGGTAACTTATGGGTTTAATGACAAATTAAGCAAAATTAAACTGGTTAACTCTTTATTGTTTTGGAATGGTTTGCTCTACTCTAATATACTAGCATTGTGGAAAAGAAATGTTGAATAGAGATGCACCAGTTGCAATTTTCTTGGACGATAACGGATTTCATAATGTCTGGCCTTCCGATACTGATTCATGCCAATTCTGTTTTTCTCCTTAAAGTTAAAAAAAAAAACATAGTGAGCAATGTATTTTAAGTGCTTTAAAGGGCCAGTAGGCATTGTGTTATATGTATGTATTCTGGCCTTTTGAAATTAATATACCCTCTGCCCTGCCCGCCATGTGTTTCTTAAACCAATTGTATGACATTTAGAAGTGGAGATAAAACTTTGTAAGCCTCGTTCAGTCCATTATATATGTTATATGTTGGCTTTGTTCAGGGACTCCAGGGATTGTGGCTGGCTCTGAGCTCCCGCTATCTTTAGCCACTCATCTAACAATAGCTTTTAACTTGCTATGTTTCTCGGGAGTTTTCAAGCAAGATCAAGCCTGCACGAGTAGTTGGGTCAGTACGGTCCCTGCACTTTCAGCACCGGACCCTAATAATACAACGTACTAGAAGTGCACAAATTGCAATTTTCTTGGCTTATCACCGATTTTTTATAAAGTCTGACCAGAGACTTCTCACAAAGGATTTCAGGGTCCGTGGCTGGCTTGGAGCATTCGCTAACTGTAGCCGCTCTGCTAGCCTATTAACTTGATATGTTCCTCGGGGTGATTTAATTTGAAGTGTGCGAGATCGTTCATTGTACCGATCACTTTCGTAGTTGTTCCTCCAGAGCTCCTCGTCCCTAAGTTTCAACACCATAAATGACAGAATCGATACATTCAGTGGACTGCTGGCTGTCTGAGCTACCACTAGCTGTAGCCCCTCTGCTAACGCGAGCTTCTCAACTCACTACGTTCCTCGGACCTTTTCAATGTGGACTGTTTGATCAGGTTTGTAGTGTTGAAAGTTTTTGGGGTTGGTCCTCAACAGCTTATTTTGTCCTTACTGTTGTTATAAATTACGAGCTTTGTGTTTATATGGTTTACTTGCGAGACGTTTGGATGTGTGGTAGCTCATGCTTGGTGTGGAGGTATGGCGCATGTGTGCAACTGGTACGTAACCGGCCTCCAGTGTCTCTCCTCGGCCGATCGATCAGCAGCCCTAATATTGAATATTTGGCATTTTCGCTTAATGTTTCCAGATCCAAGTAAAATCCATCCTGGAGCCAACTTTCCAGTGGGATAATCCAGATTTTTTAGCATGAGAACCATGCATTATATTAATCGTAAGTTTTGAATTATCGTACGTTAAGATCTCATTTCGAAATACTTCATCTTTTCTCGTTCTTTCATTTATAGATTTAAATTTCAAAGTACTGGGCCATGGGTTATTTTATTGACCACACGTGATTAAATGGACATAAAAACTATCCAACTAGTTACAATTAAGGGGAAGAAGGAAAACACTACACTTGACAGATACTATTAATGCACTTAAGAGCACATTTTACTTAAAATAAATCCATAACCAAGTAATCAGGGCTTTGTCTAGATTGATTGTTTTTAGAAAGACTACCCTGCATGTGGATATTTTACTTTTTTCTTTATATGACTCATCAATTCTAAGCAAGTAACTGACGATAGAGATGTCGTCAGTTACGAGGTTTAATAGATCAGCTCCCCCATCTTCATATATGGTTTCTGTAAATTACAAATTCTGCTGACTAGTAGCTAAACTTACTTCTCCACAGAGAATTCGCCTCCCTCGGGCTTCTCGCCAGCATCACCGGCAGGCCTCTCGAAGCGGCGTGGGGGCCGCCTTTCCACAGGTCGCCTGTCTGTAGGGGGGCGCCCCTCTCCCTGGCCGCCCTGGGGTCTGGGGCCATCACCCTCCGGCTTGCGACCCATTCTCCTCATGCCGGCACCTAGGATTGGACACAACAAGAGGATTAGAGAACAAATAGCAATGATAGACCAGAACCCACAACTGAGCCACAGACAAGAGAAACAGAAGAGGCGATTGTTCTGTTCAAATGGCGCAAACAATCTAAATTAATGTGCAGAGTCAATAACAACAGTACTTTCAGGGTCCATTTTCTAAATGCTATGAAACTTTATTGCCAGCAGCTTCATTGTTAAAACAAATGTTACGCATGAACACGCCGTATTTACCATTCTCAATGAGAAGTGGGCTATTCTGTTTAATCGCCCACCCACTCTATGGTTGGAATAAATGCCAACACAGTGTTTTACCATCATGACACATGGTTGACTGGCCCCGGCCTAGTGTGACACTACAAGTCCCACCCATTACTTGATTCACCAGCTACCAAAATAGACACTCAACACTACACAACAGCAGCTGAGTGCACCAGAGTCAGAGCACCTGTCCAATTATTTCTGGATTAGATTTGAACACACTTGGCAGACACGTTACAATAATGGCTAACCCAACTGCCAGTAAATAAGAAAGAAGAAAAATAATAAATTTCTGTTTTTTGGATGCTTGACTTCTGTAAGTTATAGTTAATGAGTCTGATTTTAGAGCTACGTGATAAATGGGGTGTTATAGCAATTTAAACAGAAAATTATCCAGGAAAACAGAAATAGGAAAGGATATACTTTGATTCAGGTTGATCACATGCATGTGCATGTATTATTTTTCCAATAGGAAGTGGAAGTTAGGAGGCTGTTTTAACATGCCCCGCACCACAACCACGCGGTTCGTCGGCACGATAGCGAAGACGCTCCTCTTGTCTGATAAATACACCACGACCCACTACCACTCCGATCACGATTTATACACATGTATACACGTTTATATAATATCAAAACCTATCTTGCAGAAGTTTGGATTTTTAATTGTTGTAAAAACTATTTTAACCTAGACCAATTTGATCGAAAGTACACATTAAGTGTCCGTGCTGAGAGTCACGACCGGACAGATCATTTAAATACCTCGAGGCCACTCTGGTTTGCGGGCTTTCGGGTTTCGCTGGTTCAACAAGGCCGAGGAAATAGATCCACGGCATGCTGCCTGTAAACTGCTTACCATTAAATGGCTAAACCGCTACATATCCCACCGATGTACACATTAAGGTTAAAGTCATTGTACCAGATATAGACATTCATCAGAGGCACAAAGCGGTCGCACCGACCTCATGTCACGGGGGTTAGGAATTGGTGCTAGCTAGTGAGCAGGCAACTTGTCCTGTTAGCTTAACATTTCTCAAACCGGACCCACATCCAAAAATATAAAAACAGATCTTACCATCTTTCTTAAGTGGTACGGGTGCCGTGATCTCCTCCTTCTTATCTGCCAGAGGAACCTTTCTGTCTTTTTGGGACTCCTTTTTGGACTGCTTGGCAGCCTGAGCTACAGTCTTGGCGGCACCAGGAGCAGGACCCTCCTTCTTCTTGACTTCGGCTTGCTTTAGCAGGTCAAATGGATCCGACTCATCGTCAAATAACTGGTCGAACCGATTGGTTATGGCACAGCCAAAACCTTCTTGCATTTGTCCGGGCATGATGGCGCCCCTTCAGCAGGATTTTCCTCCGATTCTATGAGGCTTGGTGCGAACACTTCGCTAACTGGAGCCACAAGATGGCTGGGAAAAGGACCTTCTTCTCTTCCGGCGCGGTTGACATCCGGGAGTTTTGTATCAGGGGGTTATGGGTAATGTAGTTCCTTTAGAAGTGAAATACAGTTAATCCTGTGACGCAATAGGTCGATCAAAAACTACACTTCCCACAATCCTAGGCGCTGTCGTATTGTTGTTCACTTTAAGCAAAGCACGCTCGCTACAGTTTCCAAATGAACGATGATTGTCGTGTATTGTAAGACAATTGCACCCTATGTACGATGTTCAATCGATAATGGCAATATCCCCAGAATTCACAAATATTTTACCACTATGACACTTACATTTATGGCTCATTTATCTTATGTTACTAATTCTCCGACACAATCACGGTATGGTCCCCGCGTCTGCGTTTACGCATCTGCTCATGTGACGTCTTTCTACCCAATCAAACTTTCCCTTGTGACGACACCGCGCTAATTTTGTGACCTCATGCTTCCGTAGAAACGCGAGGCGCCTTTACTTTAATTTCGTTTTTATGCAGCCATTGTGTTAAAGTCGGGACCAGAAAGACTTTGAGATATATATATAATTTGTTATATAAGTAGAGTGTGCTGATCTCCAGTATACTAGAATACTCAATACAAGTATTCACCTTATGTTGAGACTATGGGGCTTTTTAAACTCTATATGCACTGTGATGGAATTAATATCTCACAGTTGCAGGTTACTCAGAAATGGAATTAGCACCACTTGATGAACTAATATAATCAGATGCACCTTAACAGTGGAACTAGCTTTTAAAGGCAGCAGTCAAATCTCAAAACACATTAATCCTGAGGCTGGTATAAAAAAGGTGAGGAAGTACAATGTAGCATTTTTGTTTTTACTTCCACCAAGGGAAGAGGTAATGTTTTCAACCATGTGTGTTGAAAAACACACTTGGTTGAAACTATAGGACAAACTATAGGATAGATCTGTATGAACTTTTACCCAGAGGTAGATTTAGGCATGTCCTACAGATTATACAATTTTGGTGATGTTATGTTTTTTGCAGCTTTGAAATAAAATAATAAGCTGTTTGGTGTAATGAAGTAAAAATGTGGTGAGGCACAAACTGTCCATTGTTGATGCCTTTGTTCCTTAGATTCCCCTGATATTCATTTGGGGATGGATCTGGTGACTCAGTCCATTATTGATATTTTTGCTACATTTCCTGTTGTTTTGGGGGTGGATCACCACCCCCAAATGTTTTTATTACTATTATATTTCGTAAATAGTTCTATTTTTGATCCAGTGTTGTTGGAGAGTGACCAAACTAAATTTCATAGTGGTGAATGAAATGAGAAATTGTCTTGTGTCTTATGCCTTATGTCAAAGGCACAAGAAATGACACAAAGGTGTCTGTTTAACACAATAAACAGACACAAAAGCCTAGGTGGGAGGAGCAGAGAATAAAACAACGTGCTGAAAAAATTAAGAAAATGAGAGGGGTAGAATCATGATTTTGATTTTATTCTTACATGTTAAACATAGGCAACAAAGATTTTGTTTAAAAAAGCGTTTTAACTCATGTTTTGTTCCTTAATTTAATTTTGCGGGGGGGGGGGGAAATACAAATTTCTGTTTCAAGTAATGGTAAAAACTGACGTGTCACCCTAGCTTGTTAGGTACCAATTCTATGGTGCTATAATGTATAAATAAGTATCCAATGTTACATTTTTGGGGTTCAGAAATATTCTCTATTCTCTTTTTATTCATTTAAGAAAAATGCTGTTTCTAGAATTCTCCAAATGTTTGACAGCTGAAATGTTTACTTTCAGCTGTCAAACATTTGGAGAATTCATCCAGTCATTTTGAAACTGACTGGATGAAGACGTTTGCGGCTATAGACCAACTGCAAATTTTTAATATTTACAGACTAAAATTTATTTTATCAAGATTTATATAGAATTATTTAATTAGACATAAAAAGTCTCATGTTGTTATGCTGTTTTTACAACTTTTTACCGGTTTTCTGTTGTTTGAAAAAATATAGGATAGGACTTTATTGATCGTCCTTAGGGGAAATTTCCGTGCAGCAACAGCAGACAAGAAAGACAGTTAATAGAAATGATACAAATAAACAAGTGTGCTCAAGAAGAATATAAAAGAACAACCTATCCTTTTTTAAGCATGAAAAATATCCAAAATATTTTATTTAAGGATGTAAACATTATTTCATATGACATTAATCCAAATATAATATATTCCACGTATACATTGAGTGTAAATCCTATTTATTGAAAAGTTATAAAGTTCTTAATTGCACATTAATGTAGATGGCTGTACAGTCGTATTGCACATGGTACAATAAGGAGCTTCTGAACTGCTCCTCTGCACAGCGTGGAGGTTTAAGCCTATTACTGAAGGAGGTCTTAAGATCACTCAGCAGTCAGAGAGGGGATGAGAAGAGTTGTTCATGATGACAGTCACTTTTGTGATCAACCTCCTCTCAGCCACACTCTCGACAGATGAGTCCCATGATAGAGCTGACATTCCAGATCAACGTGTTCGGTTTGTTCTTGTTCCTCACTGTCTTTCCCTCTCCCCAACAGACCACAGCATAGAGGATAGCGGACGCCACGACAGAGTCAGAAAAATGTTTCAATTGCGTGCTGCGCTCTCCAAAAGATGCCTCCTAAGAAATTTCAGCCTATTCTGGCCCTTCCCATGCAGGACGGCTGCGTCGTCAGACCAGTCCAGTTTGTTATCTGACCTCATTGAGCGTTTGGCTGGAGAAGAGGCTAATTGTTGAAGTTTTGAAAGTGGAATTCTGTTCCAATTTGCTTGATATATGACTTAATTTGCTTAACAGTCTGAAGCTTTCATATCTGGCATCCAGATGTTGATTTATGGCTCACGCTAGACATGGCAGCGCCGATGCAGCGCCCGAGCTGTGTTTACTGACAACAGATTTCAAAATCTTTCCTGAGCCCATGTTAAAGGACAATTTTTATTGTAGTGCCACCTTAAGGGTCAAAGGTCATTGGCATTCAATGAAGGTTTCCATCCTTGCTTCTTCTCTGAGGAAATTTCTTCTTATCCTCTGAATCTTTTTCATGAATTTATGGAGTGTTATGAGGAAAACTCTTGTCTTCTGATCATTTGAGGAAAAAGGAATAAACTCGAGGAGTCTCAGTTATCCTTCTTGGATAAATGGGTTGATTACAGATATATCCGTTACAACGGTGAAGATCCCGACATGCTCAGGTGCGAGTCTCATCCCGGAGTCTTCCCGCTCCAATCCAGCAGGACCGTTATATGTTTAGAATGTCAGGGTAAAATCTACCGGGTCAGGCTATCTTTTCTCTTTTCAGGCGGAACAGAATCTTTGAAGTCTTTGCAGTTGTGTATTGAGTAATGTCCACCAACTGTTGGACTATTTGTCACACACAAATCTTCACATAGTGGCAAATATCTCCCCAATTTTTCTTGTGAATGGCTGACCCCTCAAGGTCGCCTCCTTCATACTCCATTATGATGCTGTCACCTGTTACCATTAAGCATCTTTACCAACCGGGAGCTTTTGAGCAGTTTTTTCAGTCTTTTGCTGCTCCCAGCACTTTTGGAATGTGTTGCTGGTATAAAATTCTCCAGCATATATTTTCATTTACAAACTCAAGATGAGGCTTTTTATTGCTCAAAATTGAATTGAGTGTCAGAAAAGATGAGGAATATCTAATAATTAATATTTTACAGAACGTATAAACATTCTTTAGGGGGTTGTAGGGATAGGAATGTTCATGTTGTTTGAAAAACATCAAAAATTGTTTACCCCACCTTTGGTTTGACTTTTGTTGTAGTCCATACACAGCTGTCTCACTGGCCATTTTAGTTCAAGGAGAGAGGGGCAGCAACACCAATCAATTATTTTCATCTCATCTCAAATCTCACATTACTGAACTGAGTGGTGCTGAAGTGATCCGTCCCCCTGGAGGCCAGTCGCACTGACAGCCCCTCCTGCACATGCTGAATATTTTCCCTGGGCTTCCAAAGATGACATCTCCAGTCACCAAAGCCATGATAGAGTCCTACGCACTCATGGTCATGGTCATGGGAACGTTTTTTATTTATTTCTGCGGCATGGTGTGGGCTTTTTGCAACCCGAAACTAAGCGGCGCAGAAGAGGAGTGTGAGGAGAAACAAGCAGCTGAACATGGGAACGACAGCTGGGTTTGCGCCACAAATCTTCCAGAGCAGAATATCAGGTGCACTTATGCACTTATGCCAGCACCGGCGTACACTGCAGAGGGACTCGCTCAGACTATGTATGTGAACTTTTGGGATGATACCGATGGTCTGCTGACAGACTGCAACGCATTTTGCCGTGAGGATCACGGACTTACCAATCAAATTGGAATTAGCCCCTCGTGGACCGCCTAGGCTGAACAGCTGATGACCTGGCCTACCATCCAAGTCTGCATATTTGCAAAACTGTGTTATTCTTGTCATATAATGGGTTAATATCATACTTTAAAGACCGAAAATGAGTTGGATAAAGTGCATTTAGGCAAGCAATACTCTTGTTTTATTGTAAACCAAAGAATCAGAACATAATTGTGCTTCTTTGTTCCTTGATGGACTTTATTTCAAGCCTGGTGAAAATAATAAAAACGTAAACAGGAAATCAGTCAACAAGAAAGACTTGTTGCTCTATGATGTGTTATTTCCTTAAGGTGCGACAGCCAGTGTGTGTTGCTCCCAGGTGAACCTTCCTTCTGTTTCTTTCTTACTTCTCGTTCTAGTTGTAGTAATTTCTCATACAATGCCTCCGATGTCTCCAAATCAATATCCATCTGCAAAAATGGAGAAGAAGAGGTAAAACTCATCATAGGATCTTTTTCAAAAGAACATTTAAAGGTGATAATTAGAGGACAATCTTCCGTACCGGTCTCAGTTGTGTGTAGTTTAGGCCTAGCCCAGATGTTAAGCTGTGATACTTAGCTTTGGGATCCAGTGATTCAGGCTTTTGCTTAAATAACCAGAACTGCAAAAAAAACAGAAGCATTAGTGATTGAATTTGCACAATGCTTTTTTTTTTTATGGGATTTGGAAGATTAACTTCACCTACCAGGGATTCAGCTCCATTGTAAGGAGTCAGGGTGAAAGTGTTGGTGAATATTCTTATCTGAGATCAGGAGAGGAAGAGTCAGACACGGCAAAAATAATGCCAGTTATTCTCCTTACATCCATCACAGCACAAAGACAATAATGCATTTTTACGGGGGGTTGGACTCACAAGCCATATAAGAGGTCCGAGCAAGGTCCAGAGGAATGATGGGAAGGAGGGCAGGGTACCATAGGTCCGATTGGTTATCACGAACCCAGGACAAGCGACAGATGAGTAAAGACCCTAGAAAGTAGAAATAAAAGCGGAATCACAGTCATGAACATTATAAGAGGCCACAGAAAAAGTTAATCTTCCTAAAATGAGCGTTTTGAAGAGTGAGAGTGGACCAGTTTGATGTAGTGGGTGTTGAGCGCCAGGCTGAGCAGGTCGGACGCATATTTGGAGGAGCTATAAGGCTGGTGTCCTCTCTTGTGTTGTATATCTTCAACAGTAAAAGCTGAGCGGTGAGCGAAACTGGAGGAGGTCCAGATCTGTCGGGCGGTTCGGCCTGGTTGGCACAGAACTGGTTCAAGTTCCCTTATCTGAGCCGCAACATGGGAGAAACACAAACCAAGACTATACTCAATAAGATGTTTTGCATCCATTTCAATTCTTACAGAATGCATCAAAGTCTCACAGATTCTATATTTCTGAGTTGAGTAAGAGTTTAGACTTCTTACAGAAGAATAAACCAAAAACTCATTGGGAAATTTGTATTTTCTAATGGATTTTGATGAAATATTACGTATATTCTCATACAAGTCTTATGTGTGAACATCTGATAAGTTTGACTTGTAAGATTTTGACAAATTAAGGCTCGGTTTCAGACATAGCTGCTAATTTCTACCACAGCTTTCCCTGATTTAGGACACAAAGAAGTAGGTTTCTGAATAGTGTTGGGTTCATTTATGTCAGAAAAAGATAAATTAATTGACTACACTAAATACACACAAATCTTAAACCTTCTGGTTCAGGTAGAGATCTTATGCAGCGACGTCACTAAAATGTCTTTCCATGCAGATATACTTGAAGCTCCCTTAAACTAATCAGCAAAGTTGAAACTTTATTGACCTTATGGAACTCCAACTGTATAAACAGTAGAAGTATTTGACTATTTTACTATGATTTGAACGTCTTATCAGGAACTTTGAACACATTTTCCTCTGATGGCAACTTTATACACGTCAGCAAACGCAGTAAGCAGAATACTGTTACGGTGACCTTATGGCTAGAATACTTAAATTTTTAATGAGCATTGTTGCTAGGTGACAGACAGATCTGGTATCACCTAAAGTGTATTTATTCCACCAAGGTTGCACATCTGACATGAACAGCTGTCCCTGCAGAAAACTGAGGAAAAGCAGCAGGGACTCACCAGCAGGAAGTGACCAAACAGGTTGGTCACGAACACTTCTTGCAGGCCTTCAGCGGTGATGCTGTCCTTCTGGGTCAGTATCCCCTCCCCGGTGGCAAACATGGTGAAGATATGGCTGCAATGAAGGTTTTTATGGAAATTTTTAAGCTGTAGAGAGGCATCATGGGCAATCGAGTAATTTGGAGTAGTCTCATTCACAGGAAGTGAAGATAATAGATGATGCATGTAAATCCAATAAGTACCTGGAGAAGAGGCTTTTGAAAAAGGCCTTCACGTCAAACTGTGGGTTTGGCATATTGCCTGCATTCAGGTAGAGGTAGTCCAGCCGGTTATATCTGCATGAAACAGCCAACATAGTCAGTTCTTTAACAGGGGTGTGTGGAGCGTAACCTGCTGAATCTAGCCTCCTACCTGAGTTTCACCTCCTGAGCTGCAGCCATGACTGAGGTAACGCTGCTGGTGTCCATCTGCAGGAGGGCCACTTGGGCTGTGGGGTTAGAGTAGAGGAGGGCAGAGCGAGCCGCCTGACCCCGCTGCATGTTCCTGCAGGCCAGACACAGCTGGACACCTTCTGCATCATGTGAGAGGAGACGCTGGCACAGCGCCAGGCCAATGCCACTGCAGCGAAACACACGTACAGAGGAAACGTCACTCTGACGAGAAGTTGTAGCTGAAATACATCTTTTACTAACGTGTGATCAACATTGTCAAATATGAGTCTGAGCATCTGGTAGTTCATGAATGTTTTGGGTACATTTTTTTCTGTACATTTCGAACTAAATGATTTTAGGCCCATAGACTCCGATTGTATGTGAATGCATGGAGAGAGTCGTAAGCAGACACATAACATCTTCTGTGGCTCACAGCTTAGAACATCTACTGTTTTCATATAAAACTCAGAGGGACACAGATGATGCAACAGTAACTCGGTTTAACACCAAACCGCAAAGCTTCTACAGGTCCCAACTCATTACGCCAGGGACCTTTTTTTTATTTATTCATTTTGCATCTGCATTTCAATAGCATGCAAATTCATTTACTCCTGCAAAGACTTGTGGATCTGGGTTTTTAAACGGAGGCCTCATCGACTGGATCAGAGACTACCTCTCTGACAGCCCTGACCTCTGACCACGTGGTCAGAGGTGATCGTGCTGATCACTTCTCGGAGAGACAATCCTATCCCTTATGATAGGATTGCCCCCTATCAGAAAGGACAATCCAAACACAATGGATAGGATTGTCCCTTGTGATAGGCGCCTCACAAGGGACAATCTTATCACCACTGCTTTTCTTTGTCTACACGAACGGGTTCAGGATTGATCAATCCCATTTCAGTATATTTAAGTATGCTGGTGATTTGGCTCTTGCTGCTTTAATGCAGAGTGGAGATTCTGAGGGAGTGAGGTTATATCCGGTCATGTTTCAGCGCCTCAGAACTGTTGTCTGACGAGCTCCTTAGAAATGAATGTCAGTAAGACGAAGGTGCTTATCGTACAAAAAAGCAAAGTTTTGATGAAACAAATAACGATTGACAGGCAGACAGTAGAGATGGTGGAGGATTTTAAATATCTTGGTACATATATTGACAGCAATCTGTCCTTTAAAAGAATGTGAGCCCCAAATTTTTAGAAGTTGCGCGTTAGAGAGGATAGCAAGCATTATATCTTTTAATGTGATCATGTGGTATGGTAATCTGAATTTAGAGAGGAGGAATAATCTGCAGAAGATTGTGCACGCAGGTCTGCGACATGTATGATGATCTTCTAATATGCAAAACCCACAGAATCATCAATGACCCGTTTGATCCATTATACAGGGAATTTGAACTTTTACCCTCAGGGAGGCGCTACAGCTTACCATTTTAGCACTTTGAGATTTGATCCAAATGTAAAGTGCATTATAAATGAAATGTATTATTATTATTATTATTACCAAAGGCAAACAGAAATAGTGCTGACTTTGTAGTGGTCAAGACATATTGACATGTTGTAACTTTTTATTTTTATTTTTCATGTATATATATGTGATGATGTACAGTTTTTATCTATTTTATTTAATGCAGCATGCATGGATTGTGAAACCGAAGGCAAATTTCCATATTGTGGACAATAAAGTTTTCCTATTCGTATTCGTTTTTTGCCAAAGCAACTATTTTTATTAATGATTCAGAGTTTCTACCTAACTCAGTTGAGTTTGAAAGAATTTAAATAAGACCAATAGGATGCAATAGCAATGTGCAGCAAACATGACTGCATTAAGCGACTGCAACAAAATCTGGTCAACTTGTGAATCTTGAATATAAATTCAGATATATAGCCTTTATTTTATTTTACGTCACCGGTATTAATCCTGTCCGCTAGTAATTACTCCATTACATCCTGAAATGTGCTGTTCTAGTTATAGGATATTTTTCCAGTATCCGTTATCACTGATAAAATCATTGCTTATTTTGGGTGCATTTATCCGATTTTATCATTATATGACAAAATCGTTCTCTCATCAGGTCTGAGATTCTCCTGATTTTATTTGATATAAAAGTTAAATAAAACCAAACATGGATGACACATCATCCGTTCCATAAAATTTAAGTAACACCTACGAATTCACTAAAATCAAAGATTCTATCAAAGAGCATGTGGAAAAGTCTCTGTTATGAAATCATCATACTAGAGATGTTAGGCTTGAGTATTATCATAAAAACACTAAATATGTACATTACCTGTTTGCTCCCGTTACCAAAATCACCTTACTCATCTCTCCTTGTCCAAACTAGAGACAAACTTCATTCAGAACATGCCACAGCTTATTGCACTATACCAAATTACGACTAAATGTTCTTTCTAAACAACAGGTTCCATCCGCTCTGTAGAAAGTTTTCAAGTCCTGTCAGTCTTAATCGTAGCCCCGCCTCCATGACGATCTTGCAGCGCTCAGCCAATAAGATCCTCAAACCACTCGCCTCGGACTCTTACGTCATACATACAGAATCCAGTATTCTGCGATTATTTACCACGGAGACGTCGTCCTTTTTTGTTAATATTTATTTGTATTTTGACAATCCATGTTCAATTTGTGTTTACAACATGTATAAAACATTCTCACTGGAAGAGAAGCATACACATACAAATATTCAATAAAACTAAACATGAATTTTTTTCAGGGTGACCATTCATTTGTTTTTAGCTACATATTTGCCTCAGATTAATTTATGAAAATGTTGTAAATGGTATGTCAGAAGTTCTTCATCAGATGGAAAGACCCTCAAATAATACAATGTACTCCAACCAAACATCACATTCAGTTGCAAAACACAGATTAGGACATGCATAAGGACAGACATGGGTCTTTTTTGGGTGAAAGTGGGACAAAGGCCTCTGATAAGTGGGGAGAGGCTGTAAATACAGTTCAACAAGCTGAAACAGAGGTGACCATTAAGTTCAAGATATTATTTGAGTTAAACACAGCATAATGCTAGAAAAGAAGAACAAAGTGACTGTTGGTAACTATTACCTGCAGATGCTTCATCATCTCTGATGGATAGCAGTATGACCGATTCCATCGTTCTAATCAAATACATTATATGGGAAGAATAATCCTCCTTGTCTACTTTCCTGATTCAAAAAGCTTTCCTGATCAACTAACCAAAACACACCATGCATGGCTGATAAATGTCTGCTAAGTTATCAAGGGCTTCAATTCTCCAGAGCTTACGTAATTAAGTGAAGATCCAAAATATGAGCAAGAAAGGTACAAGAAAAAACAAAGAATGATAATGCAAACATATAAACAAACGAACATAATCACACACGACCATATAAATATCAATACAAAATATTGCTATTCGAGATTTAGACTTATCTATTTAAAATACACAGTCATATACACTCCACGTTCTAAACAACGAAGGGAATCTGCAGGGAGTGGATATTAGCCTCTTCTTCCTCATGTGAGATGAATACTTGAACTATAATGAAACATGACAGTAAAGCTTTGTTGCACTTTTCTACATTCAAGCTGTCTTCTCAAAGAAAACACAAGAATTTGTTGTCAAACATGGGAATTTGAACTCCATCTCTTTCAAAAAAAAATTCAAATACATATTCAAAAGTGCCAAATGTCACTTGCTACATTTAACCTTCTCAACACATGCCAACACAGCCAAACCTTAATCATGTTTCTGTGTATGTGCAGTATTTAACATAGACTTTTCTATGAATATGTGTATGTCCATGAAATTCAAATTGACACACACCAAAAGTCCAACTTTGCGGAGTGTACGTTCATGAAACAGCATTTCCAAAATTTTTGCTTCAAGCCCACAGGTGGCTCTATTCCTGTTTCTTTTCTAAAAACAAGGTAGCTTTAACCTGGATTGAGTCTGGATCATGGTCTCCTCCAGCTATGCACCATTTATTCCACAGATGAGCAGACTGGGAATCACTGTCTTAAACATTGTTCTGCTGTTATTCCAGGAGGGCTCGGTGTATTTCCTGGAAAGAGGGCCTTTCCTTTGTGTTCCTCCTCCAGCAGCCCAGCATGACCTTGTAGAGCGAGTCTGGACACAGCATAGGCTGAGGCAGGTAGATCTGCACCACAGGGAGCAAGAACCGAGCAAAGGGTTAATGTGTTTTTTTAATTTGGAAGAAAAGCTTGATACAATAGGAACTGTCACAATTATGACCTTTAATCAGCTAATTAAAAAATTATAATTTAATTGTCTCATGCCAATTTTATCAAACTATTCTGGTGTAAGTGTTATAACAGTGTAATAATAAACCTGATGAAGAATAAGACATTTAATGGTATTTTCACGTTCATCTGAGAGTTTCAATAATAGGAAATTGCTTGGATGGACTATTGGCTCTGGTCAGTCTGTTAAAGTTAAGTAAATTCAATGAAGTGGTGGATCTGTAGAGACTTTTGGTATCAGCAATTTTTGATCACTACCTTTTTGCAACACATTTGACAAATTACCTCCTCCGAGATAAACTAGTTTGGATGTATGACATCCCTGTCTCATCCAGCTGTTTATTATGCAGATGAGTGAAGGCGATTGTAATGATAATGGAAAATAACTTAACTTAAATATTTGCGATTATGTAAAAGAAAATGTAACAGGCCTTGAAATGACACTCACCTGCCTTTTCTGATCCCTGAAAAACTCCCCGGTGTTTTCTATCACCTGCTCATCCGTGAGCTGAGAGTAGGGTTGCTCCTTACAGAAGTTTAGTATCTCCCACAGAGTCACCCCAAAGGCCCACACATCGCTTGCTGTAGTGAACTTACCCTGCACGAGAGAAACGTTTTTTTCACAAACTTCAAACATGCTGGTGAAATTAAAATACTCCCCCACATTTGGTCCTTACCAGCAGGATGCTCTCCCAGGACATCCAGCGTATCGGCAGGACCGCTCGGCCCTGGATGCGGTAGTAGTCGCCACTGTACAGGTTTCTGCTCATGCCAAAGTCAGCTATCTTTATCGTGTAATTTTTGCCGACCAGACAATTGCGTGTGGCCAAGTCTCGATGCACGAAATTGAGAGAGGAGAGGTACTTCATCCCCGAGGCTATCTGGGCAGCCATGTAGCACAGATTGCCGAAGCTGGAAAAGAGAGAAAAGACAAGTGTCTCCGCCTGGGTAGGGGAAATAAAAGCACACTCCATCTAACTTGTTTGCTAAACACCACTCACCTGACAGTCGGCGCTTTGCTGAGCAGAGCCAGCTGTCCCTCGGGTTCGTGGCGGGACAGGAACTGGTTGAGATCGCCATTCTCCATGTACTCTGTGATCATGCAGAGAGGGTCGCTGTAGATGCACACAGCTAGCAGGCGAATGATGTTAGGGTCCTTCAAACGTGACATGATCTTTATCTCTTTCAGGAAGTCGTTCCTGCAAAATCACAAAAAGGAAGTGACTACACAAATATTATAGTTTCCAGATTTAGTGTAGGCTCACATCTAACATCTAGACTCAATACCTTGCATTTTTGTTTGCGTCTGAACGGAGCATCTTCACAGCCACTAAAACTGGCTGGTCCTCAGGGATGTCAAATACAAACTCTTCATGCATGAACTCCTGCATTCCCTCAGCTTCACACAGGTGCACCTGAGAAGAAGAGGAAGAGGAAAGGAGGAAGATGAAAGGAGGAAGAGCGAAGGAGGTGTAAAACATTTAGAGCTGGTATTGTGCTTTAAGCTCGTATGTAAGAGAAGTAATGGTAAAGAGCTCACACCTCTCCAAACTGGCCCTCTCCCAGTTTCTCTTTGAACGTAAGCAGCTTTCGTGGAAACTCCTCCACTGCAACATCCTTCCCTGACAACAGGTCCATGGTTAATGCAGGAATGGCATACGTGGTGCTTCCAGTCACGCCTTGCAGGTTGACAATGTCGGCCTCGGCGTAGTGAGGGACGCCATCTTGCGCGACAGAAGTGGTGTTGGATTTGGAAGCTGACGTACTGGAGGAAGCTGGAACGTAAAACATGAAACTGTAACGAAGAATCTCAATAATAATCTTCCGTGTGTTCTTTGAAATGATTGTACACATGTTCTCAGATGGGTGTGATCACCTACCAGGCTCGTCTGAGCTCTGGGCAAACTCTGGCAGCTTGCATATGAGGCGTGACGGCTCCTGGTAGTCAGGACCGAGGGGGAAGATACGCTCATAAGTGGAATTAGACTCCTGCTCACTGGTTGCAGTCGACTGGTTGGGGTTGTAGGCAAACGTCTCACTCTGTATTGATAAACTTGCAGTTAGTTCATCATCCAGCATCCGGCGAGAGGCCTAGAATGAAGGATGCGGGGGAGCGGGGTGAAGGAACAGATCTTTGCCATCACCCAAAAAGGAGAGAATTTCATGGGGAAATGATCTCACCTTCTCCAACATCTTTTGCCACACCTGCCTCCACAGGATGATGACGATGATGGCCACGAGGATGAAGATGATGGCCACCAAGCAACCAATCAGAATCCGGGTGTTGCTATCATCTACTTTGTGGGTGGGATCATCTTCTGTGGAGGGAACAGATGAACATATTTTTAAGATGGAGACTTGCTACTTCTCAGAAAAGAAACATCATATAAAATATTCACAAAAAAAGTACAGAGCAAATAATAAACCCGTAAAATTTAAAGTAGTATAGATTAGATACTTTTGCATAGTCTTTACAGAGTGCATTATAAGAGAGGATTAAATGTCTAAAATCACATTTTCTCCTATTTTTTTCATGTACATTGTTTTGCCGCAGGAAAAAAAAATCCTTAACATCGGCAATGACCTGTTTTATTCCTACCGGTGTTCTGAAACTGTATGAAATTCTCATGTAAGACCCTTACCAACAAAATACTAAAAATCCTACTGTTATTGGTTATGCATGTCCAAGAAATGTTTTATTAAAGGTGTGGTCTCCCATGTGTGTGTCACGTGATCACTGACCTGGTTGTATGTTAGGTGGTAGTCCTGTCTTGGGTGGAGCCAGAGTTGTGTTGTACATGGCTGTATCTGAAAGGTCAGAGGGCAAACAACTGAACAGAGTCGGCATTTTATACTTGAAGGCTAGGAAATCGTCTGCAGCTGTGCATCAACGCACATAAACATTTTTATAATGAGAATGTCCACATATGTTCAGAAGTAAATAAAAATAGATCTATAGAAAGGCCAAACACAATTAGAAATCATCTTGCAATCAAACAGTTCTTTGGTTGTACCTGACTGGAAGGTGATCTCACTGAACAACATCCAGGCATCAGCAAAGTAGAAGTGGCACTTGATGGCACTGGCCATGTGATTGGCCAGGTTTACGGTGATGAAGCGGGCGCTGGGGCTCTTCTCGTCCACCACAGGGCTGAAGGTGAGCGGCGATGGTTCCCAGTCTGCTTCAGAGCGGAAGTAACACACTACCTGGCGGAAGACCTTGATGTGCCGTGAGAACATGTTGTTGCAGTGGACCTGGGGACGGATGAAGCCACATGGGGAGACTTTGAATACGGGTGAGTGAGGACAAAAACTGAAAATAATAGCTTGTGTCTTCAGACTCACCTTCATGGTGGTGAAGTTTCTTGTGCGGTCAAATTCAAACATGATTTCAACAAAGCCACTCGGGAAGCTCTCATTGCTCCAACCCACATAATCATACCCAGGCCACACGTTGTAGACGTGACTCTGCGTGAAATCATCCAGGCCACACACTCCGTCAGTCAGCTGCCCCAGACCCTCTGTCATACTGGGGGAAAAAAGAAGGAAAGGGTCACAGAGACATCCTATAATTCATCACATTAAGCACCTCTGGCGGAGGTCTTCAGTTAAACACTAGGTGGCAGCATTGTAAAAACCAATCTCTCTCTCCTGATGTTGTCTGTGGTATTGTAATACAAGCCTTTCTTCCAGAAGGAATGCCGCCTGTGTCACGGAGGACATTATTCACCACAGCATAATCCAAACCTTAGTGTCAACAAAAGCCTGATTGGGTCATTCAGCTTCTCAAACTTCATGAGAACGGTTGACTCAGTCATTCCCATGAGGTAACAGCAAACCACCATGACCCCACTCACCATCGTCTGTCTCCATGCTTTCCCCATGGTGACCAGGCAACAACAATGAGAGGGAAAAAGTACTGATGGTGGATGATAGCAATGATGGAGTCGCATAGAGTCTGAAGAGGAAAAAGGGAATAATGAAACACACACCTGCGGATGACGGCTCCATCATAGACCGAATCATTGACGTAAAAAGGAAAAGACGGCAAGCTCATCTCTTCTCCCACTGGCGCATTGTATGACACAAGGCCATCTGTAAAGCAAAGAAAATGACTCATTTTCAATTTTTTTTTTTTTTTTTTCTCATTGCATTTCCTGTAAATTCATTCTCATTCATTTTAAACTTGCACTGAGAAGCATTGCTCAAATTTTTGCAATTAAATTTGATATTTTAAGGTTACTAACCCCCAATTTGTCCAGAAGAATTTCTGTTGAATATTAACAATATTACGCACAAATTGTGTTCTGAGGTTCTAGAGCAAGCAAATAACATACTTTAATATTCGGGGCATGTGTTATTTCAAAAATAATGTGAAAGTCAGTTAAAACTAAAGCATGTCTAACCTCTTCTTTTACTTTTGACTTTAATGGAATCTTTTATGTGACCTGGATTTCTATTTGAAATTTCCATTCATGCCATTTTTCAGACACATATCTAACAATTTCCACATATTTGTTAATGCCATTCTGCATTTTTGGGGTCATCAAAAATGCTAAAGTGGGTAAAGTCTTGCCTACTAAAGTAAAGATTGGGATTTTTGAGTATGGAAACCTTTTGAAATTTAAGGTCTAAATGGAAGAATATGTTACTGCTGCCTAAGAAGAAGAAGAAGCAGAAGAAGAAGAAGAAGAAGAAATGAAGTTGTGCCAAGTGCTGAACAGACAGCACATGTGATGACATCAGATGACGCTAAGTCTTGCGTTTGCGGGCTCAAAGCTAACAGGTGTGAGTTCAGACGTGATCTTCGTCCTCCCTCACTCATCAGTCATCCTCAATCATCCTCTCTTTCCCCTCCACCTCAGCTACATCTTACCCAGCCATTCACAGCCATACAGCTCCACTCTCATGCAGACGTTCATGGAGTGATCTGTGACCGGCATGAAGCGGACGAAGCGCGCGATGATGGGGGGCTCGAGGTCCTTCAGCACAATGTCGTAGGCATTCCTGTTTCCTTCAATCACCTGCAGGTGGAACAAATACAACCATGAATGACTGAGAATGAATTTGCATGATAAAGCCTTGCCGTTTTTTTTTTTTATCATTCGTAGATAAATACAGGTACTTGAGGAAAGACGTCAAGTTTTCATCATCGTTACTTGTTTGTCTGTTTCTGAGATCGCAAAATCTTATGAAAAGTACAGATTTACAAAAGTATTGGGTGAAGGGCAGAGCATTGGCTGAGGAAGAACCTGAGACATCTGGAGCGGAATCGGATCGAGATGTATATTCAGGAATGTTTTTGCTGCCTTTGCAGAGGTCTGCTTTTCTCAAGTACCCTCCCAGTTAATAATCAATTCAGTTTGATAAACTAGCTCTAATATGACTTTTAAGACGATCATATCATGTATAAGCTAGAAAGCGGCCCTGTGATGAACCGGCGACTTGTCCAGGGATTACGCCGCCTCTCGCCCAGTGCCAACTGGGATAAGCTCCAGCCCTCCCCTTAACCCTGAAGAGGATTAGTGGTTACTGATAATGGATGGATAGATAAACTATAAAACACTCAGACAGTACAAACTTTGCCAAGGCAGCTGTTTCCCCCATAAGGCATATTTTTTTTAATGCAATTTGTGGACCCACTTCAATCTCCTTCCATATTTTACTAAATCTGTAATGGAGCTCACCGTCACATGACACCAGTTCCCCCCATTTGTACTAGTTCATGTTCAAATTGAATAATAGCTGACCTGATATCAATCTAGACTGCTTCTCAAATGCTGACCTTGAACAACTAACTTCTACCATTTCTTCATCGAAGCCAACAACCTCTCTACGTGACCCCATTTAAGCTTTTTTGCTTTACGCTCATTCAGCAACTGTCTGTCAGTACTGATCCGTCTGCCCTTATTAAGCAGCTATAAACCCCAATCCTTTAAAGAAGCTGTAACTACACCTCTTCTTAAAAAGCCTACTCTTGATCCAGAGGTTTTCTACTTAAGATATATCTATATCTAACCATCCCCTCCGCTCTTTTCTCAATTCTTGAGAAAAACAGTTGCACTGTTTGATTTCAGAGCGAAACCCGGCAAGTTTCTGCTACTTCTGATTAAACTTCATATAATTGTAATTGTATAATCGTGCCTAAAATTAAGTACACTATTTAATATCCGAGAATAACTCCCACAACTTAAGTTCTTGGACTACCTTCATTCATCCGATATCTCAAAACGGAGGTACAGAAGACAGACGATGAGATAAGTACATTGTGCATCATCATCAGAAGATTATTGTCAAGGTCCAAATATATGCATTGGAAATTAGAGCACTAGATAGATATGCTCACCTGCTTGCCCTGTCTGTTTCTCCATGAGATCCAGCGGCTTCCATCACGGCTGTACTTAATCTTGTACATCTGGGCGAACTCTTTACCGATGCCTCCTGCGTGACGACCCTGGGTGCCCACAAGCGTGATAAAGTGGAGCGATTGCAGGTCAATCTGGAGGAACTCCTTCAGGTTGTCTGGGTCCACGGTTATTTCTGGACACCACGCGCCATCACCCTCCTCAAAGTCCAACCTGGCAGAGGTGGATAGAGAAGCAGGAAGACGGTAGACAGATTAAATACAATGAAGTGATTAATATAAGAATTACTGCAGCGAAGGGGAAAAGAGTGAGGGAGCAAACACTGGGACAGGATAGAGAGGAATAGGTGAGGAGGAAGCACAAGTGTGTGTGATGTGGTGACTTTCAGCTCTTACAGCCTGCTATAAAAACAACTCGATGACAGAGTGCGCTGTAAATTCATCTTAAAGTGTTAATATTGGGCAGGGGGCTGGCAAGAATGAAGGGGAGGCTGGAAACACATTCAGGATGGATGGGGAAAATGTATTAGATCATTATCCTAATACTAACTGAGGGCCACCCAAGCTCCTTAATCCTGTGGTTGAACTAGCACCCCGTTTTGTGGCTGACTATAAATAAACAGGCACATACACTCGACAGGGTGAACCACCCACACACTCATGATTGGGATGAATATACTGTGAGGCTTGTATGTGTTCCTGTGTGTGTGTGTGTGTGTGTGTGTGTGTGTGTGTGTGTGTGCGTGTGCGTGTGGGAGTGTGAGCCACAGAGAGACCCACCTGCCATATCTAGCAGCGGTGGATTCGGACCACTGGCTGGAGGCAGAGATGTCTTCGTCGTGTATCTGCCCTCCTGTCATGCCCAGAGGATACCGACACACACCTGAGACACAGCAACACAACAGTACGATAAAACAACGTGACACTCATCAACCTAAAACGAAATGTTGGTGTTCATCCCATAACTGGTTTCTTCAATTTGCATGTTTTTAGGCAGATTTAAAGGTACTGAAGGCGATTACTATTGCACTACATTTTAGATGTAGATATTACACTATTCTCTCCGATGGACCACTTCCTTGATGTCTTTGAGAAAAAAAAACGAAATCAAATGTCCCCTTATGTTTTTCCCAGTGTGTTCGAGTGAATGAGTGAATGGTTTCCCCCCCGATGAGCAGGTGGGGCCTTGCATGGTTGCCTCTGATACTGCCGTACGACTGTGTTTGAATGAAGGACTTCCAGCTCACTTGTAAAGCCCTTCGACCGGTTCGGAAGACTGGTCTATAAAAGCACAACCCATTAGTACAGGTGCGTAGTTAGTTGCACGTGTTTTCAACCTCAGGAAAGGTTCTGATTCAGATTTTACTTATCATATGAAATACATTGCTTTGTTTTTCTGTACATAATTACAATGGTCTCACTTCTAGTCAACAATATTAGTGTGCTGGTTACACATTAACCCTGTTTAATCGTCTCCGCCAGCTTTGGAGAGGCATGAGGAAGCAGTTTTACGAGACTATTTAACGAGGATAGAATGTTGCCCGGACGTGCATTTACCAAACTAACCAGTTAGTCTTTAACCACTAAGTAATAACAATAATAATAATACATTTAATTTATAATGCACTTTACATTTGGATCAAATCTCAAAGTGCTACAAAGTAAAAGCAGATAAAAGCATCAATAAAAAATAAAATAAGAAATATATAAAAACCTGACCAACAAGCAGCAATGTTAATTAAAGTTATAGGTTCTGCTAAAAAGGAAAGTTTTAAGTCCTTTTTTAAATGTGTCAGTCGTCTGTGGAGCCCTCAGATGGTCAGGGAGGGCATTCCACAGAC